>JAQGBJ010000288.1:0-48954 GCA_034698345.1 Sphaeridia pumilis
CGTCAACCTTGTACAAATTACCCTCTCTCCTAAACACTTTGGTCATTATTTCTTGTGACGGAGAGCAAAACAAGTACATAAGATTCACCATACCGGGATAAAAATAGCAACTGCCAAAACATTCATTCATTTCATTCTTGAATGACTAGCGTTCTCTCTACTACCCACTTTTGCTTCTTCAAGCTCCAAGTTGATCCGCCAGACAGGAAATAGCATCATTACTGTATCCAAGGCCCATGGTTTCCATAGCTTACCCGGTGCATCCATCTAACCCCTGAGAAACTTTCAGTACACAACCCCTCAGCAAAGATTAAATCTACACGTCCAACTTTATTCAGCTTGAATTTGGGTGCTGTTCCTGGTTTAACTCTCTTCCGTCATGTCTCATCGAAATAAACAACAGCCTCAAATACTACGACTAGAAGACATATAGTAGTCTCGTACACATATTCTACCCGGCACAAAAAATCCGACAGGAGACTTCCCGAAATAACTTGCAACTCTCTTTCTACTTTGTCACCCGCAACATCCCCATCATCAGAAAATCACCCTACCCTACAACAACGTCTCCCTCCGCATTCCTCTCCGGTTTTTTGTCCTCCCGACAAGTCTGAATACCCTGATCAACTGCATCTTGTTTTCTTCTCCGACAATTCACTTGTCTCGTTAGTGTAAATGAACTTTAAGTGAACCGCGTCCTGGCTCTTGCATCTACAAAACTATCACGGTTCAAAATACAATCCACAGTCTCTGTATAATCTTTGCCAACAGATTCTACAACTATTGTCTGTCGTCTAAATTCGTCTATTTAAAATTAACACCACACTTTCACTTTCTACCCAATTAGCACCAAGACTTCGAAGACTATTTTCTACTTCACAAAGACATGTTTAAAAGAACCAAGCCACATACTTGATTAATATGCTTGTAGGTTTTGATGAGATCCACACTAAGTTTCCTTAACGGCGCAGACGAAGGGTCACGAAAACTCTTTGGTATCCGAGCTTGCATCGCTTGCATGTCCGACACAGGATTGTTATTTCCACCACCAACAACGTTCCCACTAGCAGCACCAGCGCCACCCCCAACAGTCGCAGCACTTGCCGTCGAATACATGGCGTTCGAAGCAGCGCTCAGATTGATCATTCCACCGCCGCCGGAAGGCCCGCCAGGATTCGCCGAGTGCACCGCCATCCCCATCATTCCCAGCACATTCGTCGAAGGGCCCAAACTGACTCCACAATTCCCAGCCATATTCAACAACTGATCTTCAGGAACTAATCGGCCGTACATTGAAGGAGCTCCGGCCACAGGAACAGCAACGCGGCTTGGGACGACTTTCGATCCAGCGTCTCCACCACCGCCAACACTAGAGTTCCCTGTAAAATTTCAAAAAATCACACATTACTTTCCAATCTATTAGTATTTCATTTAAATACTCATTACTTTCTCATCATACCTTTGTTCTTCTGCTTCTCCATCTCCATCAGTATCATCTGCTCGTGTTTACTCGTCGAATGCCAAGCTTCCGGCCTTTTGGCATGCACCAGTACGGTGCTGTCCATGGCCTCACCAACCGAGTTCCCAGTCTCCACGGTCACCAACACCACCATGGAACCATCAGGCCACCCAATTTAATTCACTCCTTCTTCCACTGTCCCACAAATTGTCCACACACTCTGTCCTCGTGAAGCACTCCAACTTTTCATCCAGTTCTAACCATGACGACGGTTTACCAATACCACCACCACCGCTCACTCTTCAGACCTGCAATCAAAACAACCAAACATTTCAATAATACACTTGTCTTATAAATCACTCACATAACTACAAAATGTATATACTTCATATTTTATCATCAATCCAGCCAGCCTTCTCCGTCACTTCCTCCAAAACCTGCGTCACCACCAACTTCCAATGAAATCATACAAGCAAATGTGTCATTTCCACCAAACCTCATGACTGCATCTCCGTCCAGCCATGTGCTCCACAGTTATTGCTCCGAGTCACAAACTAATGACTCATTTAATCGTAATCACAAGGATCTAACAAACTTCCATTATGCACCCTCTCACACATTCTTTCATACACTATGATGATGACCACCATTCATTGCATTCCATTCCATCTTCTTCATACATTGCGGCGGAATCATCTTCAGTTATGTAACTTATGCCCATGTATGTACATACTGTACATACACACCAAATCCGCCTCAAAACAAACCCAGCTAGCCCTCACATTCACAGACCAGCAGTAATCGCTCATTAAAAACTCATTACAAAAATTCCAAAAGTCGATACCCAAAATAGTCAGTCCAAGTATTCGCAATTATCCCCAGCTTACGTCCGCATAATTTCCTCAACTTTCCACTGCCGTCATCAAATCCCGCGACACTCCTGTCGCCCTGTCGCCAACATCTCAACTCAAATCCCCATTAAAAATTTCTTTGTCCCACTCCACATACATTCAGCATTTTTACTCTCCAACCCACATGTAACGCGTTCAAAATTTGAGCTCTAAACATCCTTGCTCCAATTCCACTTCTCCAGCGCCAACCGATGCAACTTCAAATGCACTTCACCACCCATTAACTAACTTTCCCTCATCGGCACCATAAACCTACTTTCCACGCTATTGATCTTTCTCCCACGGCTCCTGTCGTGCATATTACATAATAACGCCGTGAATTACATGACGATAACACAGACCACCTGCCTGCCTGTCAATTTCATCAGCTTTGCCAAAATATATGCGGCGGCAAACCAAACCCACATCATCCCATTGCCAATATAAGCCACCACTACCACACGGATAGACCTTGGTCATAATCCAGGCTCCAGACCGCGATACCACACAAAACACACATGTATATAAATTCAAGCAGCAGCTATTCACTTATACCAAGATCAAAGTTCACTAGAACAGCCGACTGCAGACAGCTCTAAAACTTGTGCAGAAATTAGGCCAACGATAAACATTCTCACACATTGCCATATCAAGGCTATTGCTACTGCTCCTCTATTGCATTCAACAACACCAAACAAAACAAACTGTCGCCGCCGCCGTTATACGTGTATATCTATATTGCTTCTTCCACGTGGAACCCACACCTGACACCATCATTTAACAATCAAATTACTACAACGAAATCATCCTCACATTTAACACACACATAGCTTCCTTACTCTTCTTTCAAAATAACCCAAACACTACAACGTCCTACATTAAAACTCCATTCTGCTTCATCACCTCTCACGCCGATTTGTATGTAGTTCGTTCTACAAAAAGCGCACTTGCTAGAGCATCCCATTTCAATTGCAAATTCAATACTTGAGAAAAAAACTTTCACCTTCTCAGCCAGCTTTAATTAAACACTGAGTCAAGCTCGCGTATTAACATTTCACATAATCTCCTTTGATTTCTGCCGACATATTGTATTCGCTTATCCATCAGCTTTTTAAAACGCACTTTTCATCCTTACAGCCTTTTGAAACAAGCCACCAATTTTGTATCCCTCAAGTGGCTCAACTTGTCACAACCTTTCCTCCGCTCACTATTATTCTTCCTCCAAAGGCTACCGAAAACCCACAGCTCTGAATAATTAACCACGTAATCAGTTGACTTCTCTCCCATGTAATCAGCCGTTGTTGCACTTCCTCTATAAACTAATATCGTCGTCGTTGATAATACCAGCTGTCTGACTCATGCATCATTCACACGTATATACACAATAACAAAACACCCACACTCACACACATTTACACAAACTGTATATATCATCAAAACTCTTCCAGCAGCCAGCTGCAACTTTCTCACTTGCAAATAAATATACGACTGTACAACGTGTAATCACAACAAGTACGCAAAAGAATCCAGATAACAACAACAACACACCACGATTCAATGATTTCCAAGGACTCTTCTTCTTCTTCTACTTCTTGTTCCCCAACGGACAAATTATACCATGTAGTTTGCCAATATATTTCGCTCAACGCCGTTACAAGTCTTTCTCCCCACTTCTCCCTTCCATGTAAACGAACAACAGCTGTGTGCCTTTCCGCACATCTTCTCCTATTATGAATACAAACTCACGGATCTACACAGATCATGCGCCCGTCATCATCACAACTCGCAGGTTCCTCCAGCAGCAAAATAAATGCTGACTATGACGCTCAACAAGAAGATGCTGCTACTACTCAGTTTACGCAACATTTACGTCACTCAAATTAATCGCAATTTCCTATTTCAAACCTTTTTCTCTCCATCCCTTCCCAACGTTTCTCCTCTCCAGTCACCTTCACCCTTGTTGCTCAAATTCGCAAAATGCCAAATGACGCATTAGCACCACCAACTCAATTCCTCTCCCTTCAACACTTACTTGAACCTTCACAAAGTCTTCAATTCTCCACCGAATTCCTGCCACAATCAGTCTCAACCTTCCCCCTTAAATTCAGCCCTTGGTCAATTCAATTCTACTACAAACTGTCAAAATCAGTTTCACTTCACACAACCAAAGTCACTGTTACCACTTGGAACCTTGGTCAAACACTAACTGAGCAACTGTTAACAACAACACAAAACAGCTGATGATGATGGTCCGTATACAGTATGTGTATACATTTCACGAGGATTCTCCTCCGTCCTCTTATTACGTGAGCGAGCACACAACTTCTCCTCGTCCAAAACACATACTACGTTCCACAATCGGCCCAGCAACAAACTTACCCTGCGAATCCTACTGCCATTTCATCGCCTAGCACCACGGAGCTCCTCTCTCCCCTTTGCTTTCACTCACTGTATTTTCGCCTCTCTCGCTCTCCTCAGCCCCCGCAATCTCGCATGTAAACACCGAGAGCAAACCTTGTTGCTAAGCAAAACTTTTGATCACATGTCCCGGAAGAAAACAACATTCTCTCCTCTTTTCTCACTTTCTCTCGTATTGACGTATATACAGTGTACAGGCTACAGGTAATGTTGTGAGGCTTTTGGGCTCCTCGTTTCTTGCTACGCATTTTCACCAATATCCAGCAGTACACCTGTACTCAAAAATTGCATACTTTTCCCCGCTCAAATCCCACAGATCTTCAATGCAGTTTGACTCATCTCGTGTATCATTTGTTTGGCTTCATGGAATTCACCAGTAGTAGTAGCATTATTGGCCAGACAGACAGCCTTCAGCCTCCTCTGTGATGGTGGTTCATCGTTCCCCTACTTATATCCTACTTCCAAATGGCCTGGCAACTGCCGCCAAACTCAACTAGCAACAGCCCCACCACCAACTTGTTCTTTTGAGCTACACCCAAAAAAACCAGACATACTGCACTGCATACAAACGAACCTTCCACCGTCCCAACATCTCTCAGCCTGAGTCTCAGCTACTCAAACATCCAAGATTCATCCCAACTTTTTCTTCTTCTTCTAGCATCTCTACCGTAGCTCTTTTGCCATTCTCTCCTTCTATTACGTAGGCTCAACATCTCTTCTTCTCCCGGCTCTCTGTATCCACGTGGGTGGTTCGCATCTGCTGCCTTCCAAACTCACACGCCTCTTCTCGCATCTCCTCCAATCCCACCTGTCCGTCCATGGGGAAAGAGTCCCACTCTCTTGTGTTGCCAACTTGAGCTTTCTTCCCTACTGCAGTTGCTTGCTGTTTCTGTGTTTTAACCCTTTCCCGCTACCTCCGCTGCCACTTCCTCCGAGGCAGGTCCAAAACTCCAGACCGTCAACACCTACTCGCCATCCGAACCAGACACATACATACATAGCCGACCCAACTTCAAAACACTTGCTACACATTGCACATCCAACTTGCCATGGTGTTCGAAAAGACGGGCTTGGGACCATGTGGAACAGATGGATCGCTATCGCTGTCGCTGTGACTGGATATCCAAACGGTGGACAAAAATTTGCTATTTCATACATGAATTACTGCAAGTCAGACATGTTGTTTGATTTTTGTAAAAATCGGTCCATTCACCCCCTTGAACATTTGTACTCTTTCTCAGCACCACCACCGCCGTCGTCAATTTGCCAATTTCAAAAAGCCATAAACCCACCAACGCTCATTAGTTTCGCCAACAACACCATCCCTGCAAAACAGCTTGCACTTTGGTGCATCATCTCATCTTGAGTCAGTCACATCTCAGACACGTCTGCATTTTTACGAGAATCTATGGCCAAAAATGCCTCCTCAAGGCTTCAAACCACACAAGTGCCAATATTCGCACATGTAAACTAAACGGTCAGAAGAAATTGCCGAGTCATAAAACCCATCACAATGATACCAACAAAAAAGCCATTTTACACACAGTCATCGCATCATCATCATCATCTTCATCTTTGCCATTTTCCAAAGTGCATGCAACCAAAGCTAATGCACTTTCTTCTTGGTCATGTCTACATCTCAGACATTCATGTCGAAACCTTATTAAAACACCTACGCTGAACCACGATTTGGTTCAAGAAACCAAAATCAACTGTCCATTTACAGACGCCGCAGCCTACTTGAGATCACGTTCTGAATCCTACTTGATTCCCAACAAAATCAAAATCAAAAACATGTTCATTTAAATGCACCTCAGGAACGTTCCTAATTTCCCAGGCAAATCTCCAGTTAGTATCCTCCACTTGCAACCCCACCAACGGCGACTGTCCAATTGATCATCGATGTACACAGACAAAACCATGCGAAAATCTATCCCAACTAATCAATTCATAATCTTCTCACTTCTCTCTTGATCTCTTTGTGCATAACCGTTGCGTTGATTCAACTCTCGTAGCATATTTATTGAGCTTATACGTGACGCTTTGGAATCTCGTGTGAAAATGCTCTGATTACAGTAATCCTCTTGGAAATCAAGCATCAATTGCTCCGTGAGCATTTCAACCTACACACAAAATCAACCACATATTATCAAATTATCTCCAAGCAATTTTTCAAACAAATGTTTTTGGGCAAACCTTGTTACCTGGCTCCTAATTTAATAGATTGCTTGCATTTCATCATCAGGTCACCGCCGTAGCCGCTTATTCAATTTTCACCTCCATGGAAATTTAAAGTTTTGAAAGCAATCCATCATAGAGAATAATTCCGATTCTGACTGAATCCATTCAACAACCCGCTTAACCTTGCAAGCAAAGGATCCTCCCACAACCCTGTAGACTTCCACAGCTACACAACTAAATACATGCCACTTTGCCACTAATAAATCATACAAAAAAAGTAACTTGGTCCACCACACAAACAAGCATTGAATATTAACACGATTCCATCCAACTGCTTCTTCTTAAGCCTCATCTTGTGCTTCTGTGAAGAACCAAGTCAGAGATAACCTTCCGGCCGGTTTACAGGTGGTCGAAGCACTTGATCATTTCTAGGCTGACTGCATTCCAAAACGACTTTGAATCCGCCAAGCGAATTCTTTCACACCATTCACCAAACCAACATGTTTTGCAGTTTCTCCGAATCTTGGTCCCAGCCTTTTTGATCGCTTGGTTACGCTTTACTACGTGGTCTTCCTAATAATCGTTACTTAACGTTAGATGACGTTCTTACAATCATGTGATCCTCGTGTTTACGTCGTCCGATTAATTGAACCTATCATCAAAGCGCCCGCATACGCACACATGACACAGGCCTATTTTTTCTTGTGTGTGTGTGTGTGTGTAACTTTCTTATTAGTTTTTAAGATAAGGGCAGACGATGACCTGAATAATAGCCGTGACTCCGACGTGACATCCAATCTTGTTGAGCCCAGCCGACGTAGAATCTATCACCACCTCTACACACTTTGGAATAAGCTTTGGAACATCAAGATAAGAGCCAGAGCCAGACGTCTGACATCCCAGAAAGTCGCGAAATGCGCGCCCCAAAGGGCAAACATTGCGAAAAAATTCGGCAACGAATGTTATGACATGTCCATAAAAGTAATGACGGAAGAGACGTCACTTGGACAGACGTCATGCGGATACATTGGTGTTGGTCATGTCACAGCTCGGACATGAGATACAGCACCCATCTTCATCAATGTCTCTGTATCAGCAATTCAGCATTTGCAGCAACTAAAACTTGGATGTATGCATCTAAAAAAGGTGAGACCTTTCTGAAATTAGCAAGCAGAGACCCAAACAAAACAATAGATTATAAGACCACGCTTTCAAGTCATGGCGGGGCGTATACCCAAAACTGTACAAATTGTAACACTTGTCTGTAAACGCTCGAACGCTAACTGCCATTAACACTTGATAAAATACTGCTAGACTTTTTCGAGTGTCTCACACTCAGTCAGTCAGTCAACCAGGTAGTTGAGTGGCCCAGACGGAATTCCGCAAGACGTCATCACACGTGATTGGAGGTGACAGACACAAAATTAGACGTGCAGTTAGTTTCCACTAGCGTCAAGCGTCACATTCGACAGCCCCGGCAGTCAGCAGCAGCAGCGTTCACAGAGTTTCAAGTGTCTAAAAGGAAGACTAAGACGCCAAGGTTAGGTTACATTAGGTCGAGCGACAGAGTCTGGTCCTATCACATACTTCTTTACCGAGTTGCTTCTTCAACAAGTTTGCTTGACAACAGGAATTAATGAAGCGAAACGATGATACGGAGCAACCGGCTGAAACTAAAATCGCCGCTAAACTTCTTGTTATCAAAGTTGAAACTTGTGTGTAAAAAGGAATGAAGGTTGTTTTGGCACTTTGGCACGTTTACTTACGACGGGACTCGTTCTACAAGGCGACATTGCGACTAATTGGTCTACTGTCTGCTAGCGACCAAGCGAATCTCTGAATCTGCAAACCATAACCAAGCGTTTTTCACCCTTTTATAATCCCAAAATAAAACATCCTGTCTGGTCCGATTTGCTCATCGTCATATTTGATTTTCATCAAAATCTCAGACCGGAGAATTCCGGTCATTTTGGATTTAGAAACCTTGGATCTAGGCCCTACTAAGTGATAGTCAAGCATTAATTTGACCCATCAGCTATCAAAAATAGCTTATCCATCAGCTGACATGAGTAAGACGATTCAATTCGCAATTCCCATCGCATATGCATTTCGAGTCTGTATGTAACCATCAGAATCTTTCAGTCTGACACATTAACCGCATACATGAGAATGAGAAACAATCCAACATAATCTTGATCAAAGAAGTTGTTTCAAGCAGGCCTGTGCTGTGCTGTCTATATATGTCTTGATCAATCTGCAGCCCGAAAAACTGATGATTCACATTCTTAAGCACTACAAAACCTCCTTCTTTCTGACAACATCCACGACCAAGATTTTCTTCAAGATATTTTTAGCCCATCATCTGAATCCTCCGTCATAATCCCTGAGCATGTCACAATTAATCATTCATTCTCACAAACATTTTTTGGCTCCTGCTTGCACTCTTACAAACTGCAGTGCCTCTGTCGTCAACTTTGCAAAAATCACCTTCTGCCAATCTTCCCAAGCGCACAAATCGGTGCAAGACAATCACAAATGACGTAATCGCCCACAAGAACAAGAAGACGACGTTCCAACGATAAAAATAATTCGCAAGGGAATTAGAGCACGAATTCCAAATTCCATTACAATCTCAAACCATCTTGGCTGCACACAATCGCTGCAATAATGCACTATTGCTGCATCTCCTTGTCTTCTTCTCGTTTTCAAATTTCCGATTTCTATCAACACACCATTCCAAATAACCACAAACTTGAACAAAATCCCGTGTTGAATCTTGAAAATTCACACATCACTAATTCTCCTTATCCGCCATCACAACTTCTCGATCCTGAAACCACTCAATTCTCGTAATTACATCTTCAAAAACCTTCAAATTTTCAAAAGTATACCACTTGACAACCATGCATGTACCAAACCTCATCAGCTGTTTCATCCGCTCCACAATTCTTCAATTTTCTTGTCCGAAACCCTTTAAAAACTGTTCAATTCCTCTTGATTTCGATTCCCACGAATCTTCTTGCAAAAATGAAATAGCTTTGGACCATTTTGAACTTGATTTTGCAATTTTCCGCGACTTTTCAAACATTTCCGACAGTTTCACGAACTTGCAACTTGAAAGACGATGATTCTTCTATTTGTACACTGGAGAACCTTCAAAACCGGCATTTTAGATCCTGAAACATGTGTTCTGAATGGAAACATGTGATTAATCAAGAGTGAACATGTTTGATAATTGCAAAAATTTGCTAATTGTCAGTAATACTGAATGTACATACGTGTATTGGTTTTGCGGATCTCATGCCGCGCGAGTTCTGGAGGGAAACGCTGGAAGGTTTGTCGTCGACTGACTGGATTTGCTCGTGAGAAGTGACTCACGTTTCTAACGTTAATATTAATTAATTAAAAGATTTTACCTTGAATTAAGATCCGTTAATATTAATGTTAATCACGGACACTTGCACTTTTGACCAAATTTTCACAGAGACACTCCGAGTGAGATGTTTGGACTGGAAATTCAAAAACTCGTTCCAATGCTTTTTAGCTGGGCCGGATCACGGACTCGGATGCTTCAATGTAAAATGCAACGCTCACTCACATACAGCAATGAGCAGCGAATGGCGGCTCCTCTTTTCAATGAAAATCCCCGTAGCTCCTATACACAGCCCTGTAGTTCGTTCAACTCTCCGACGTCTCAATGACGTTTAAAGGTAATGGAGATTTTTAAATAGAAAATCAACTTTAAATGAGTAACTAACGTTGATTTGATATAACAGAAAAATTGCTTGATTTTTCAAGACCAAAAAGAAAATTTTGAAATTGATTTTAGTTGGGTTTCAGACAGTGAATTGTAGGCTGATCCGGGTTTACTGTTGTTATGCTGAAAATCTGTGTCTGGGGAGCGCAAGTAGCAAGTGAGGAACAGAGGAGAGCGTAGAGAGGAGGAGAGAGGAGGCGGCGTGTGCGGACGCGTCCTCTCGCGTTCTGGGTTACTCTCCCTGTTACTCCAACTCCAGCTGGAGTAACAGGGAGAGAGACTAAATTGTGCGACAGTGTGAAGAGGAAGGCGGGTTTGTTTGAAACAGTGAGTCATTTGGAAAAAGATACGACTGGGTTAATGTCAAAATCAAAACAAACGGGGATGATGAGTAATTTGGGGCTTACAGATGAAGTGATTTAGATGTGTTGAAGTTACAAAGTGAAATCAACAGTTTCGAGAGCAAAATAGAAAGATTCTGAGTGTTGAAGAACTTTTGAAGGTAATACTAGATAGACTCGTACGTTTGAGGTCGGGAAGAAGCCGTAGAAGATCAGATACAGGAACTTGAGAAGATTCTTTACCAAAATGCCTGGAATTTTGGACAACATGAACTGCGCCGAGTTCCTTGAAGGCGACAAAAGGAACCATGTAGCGGCTGCGATTTCTGGGGCGTTGGTAAGGTTTTGAGATGGCTTTACCGAAAGGAGAACTGAGGTAATCGAAGGTGTAATGCGGGTTTCATGATAAATGTGGATTTCTTTTACAGTTTACAATCGCTTGGTGGCTCATGATTGATGTTTCTACTGATCAGCATATCAAGAGCGAGGACTGGAGCGGCTGGTACTTCTGTTGTGGAGTTGCAGGGTCGGTTGCGTTTGTCATGTGAGTATGAATTTTATGATTCAAGAGATTTCAAGATTCAGGAGGATGTTGATATTGAAATTACAAATTGAATTGAATTTGGTTCTAGGATCAATATGGTGTCTAATGGACAGTTGAGAGGAGACGGGTTTACACAGGGATGTATGGGCCCTCGAGGAGCTAGGACCTGGTTGTTTATGGGGTTCGTCCTTGGGTTTGTATCAGTCATTGCTGCAGGGTGGATTCTGATTGCAGGATACGTTTCTAAAAGTGAGTTTGTAGGAATCTTGATTCAAGTTAAGCACCATTATTGAAAAGAATTCTTAATTTTTGAGCCTGTTTCAATTCAGGTATCCCGGTTTGGCCAGGAGTAGCCGTATTCCTACATAACGTTTTCATCTTCATCAGTTCTCTGGTCTACAAGTTTGGACGTTCTGAAGACTTGTGGGGCTAATCAGAATTGAAGCTTGAATGAGCCTGAACGTGATTTGACTGCTGTATTTAAGTTTTAAGTATACATTATGCAACGTACTGATGCTGTTTCTATATCGCAAGATTTACTCATTAGCCTTTTGATATAATCGATCATCGATGTAAAATTTGAACGAAAATTGTTTGTAGGTGGTATGTCAAGCCCTTATTAGCGTGTATTCCTGTAGTTTCGATTCATGTTTGTTTTGTCCCTTTCTAATAGATTTCATTAGCAAGAGCAAGCGTAGTCGGATCTTGGTTTGAAAGACTTTAAATACTTGTGATATCGTTTAAGTTTATAGTAACTTCGTAGCTATATGGTTTAGAACCGATGAAATTCATTCGAATCTTCCTTTGTTTACGTGAAATATGAATTGCAAAAGTTTACTCGGCTCCTGCTGACATGTTTATTCACACCCGAAGAAAGCGAATGTTACTCGACAGTAGATAGACTCAGCATCTATTTAATACAAGAAACAAACCCAGGGCAAACTTACACTAACAATACTGACGTTTCATTGCACAAATTATAACTTTGATAACAAAACAAGCGTCCCAACAATCAACAAAAGGTCTTGAACGCATAGCATAACAAACAAAACTGGATAGGATCAGCGATACTTAATTCCTCAGCTCTCCATCAGTATTGCCTACAAATGCTCTTTTACTTTACTCTAAAACTATTATTTGGAATGTGTATCAGATGCTTTTTGATTTATTTAGCATCGGAGAGCTAAACCACCGGGGACATGTGAAACTTGCTATTCAAGTCTAATCGCAACCACTCGTTTGAGTTATACAAGTACATTCACGAATAATTTACAAACTTAAGATCACAGAAAATATTAACTGAAAGATTGCAACTTTATTACTATGTATGTATTACAGAGACATTTACTAATTACCAATACTTTTAAAGCATATTCTTGTCTAGATCGTTTCCACCTTTTACCCTAAGCGCTAGCGACCTAATGTAATTATCGAATGTTATTTACTTTTGTAGCCTACAAAGACTCGAGGAACGTTGTTGTTGATACAATACTTTTTTGAAAACATTTTTCAGAATCTTGTTCTACGTAGTGCTCGAATACCAGTTGGCACTTGGTTTGGTAGGATGGTAAAGATGGAATCCAGTATGAGGCGCTGGATAAAACTGAGTTTGGGAATGATCAGTCAATGGATTGCCGTACTGAGATTCAAGACTCGAATGTGGATGATAGCCATAAACCTGAGGTTTCAATGGCAACGGCTGAGCTGGACCATCCAAATAAGACTGTGGCGGTCTGAAGGAAGTCGCGCCCCCAGCCGAAGTGGCGTCACCACCTCCGTAGGCCGCAACGTTGGGGTCTCCGTAAGTGGGTTTATCCCTTGGCGACACCGAAGACGGCGGTGTCATGGTCGGCTGGTAGTCGTAGGACGACACTGACGGGTAGGGAACCAAGGAGGAAAATTCGGAAGAAGCTGATTTCTGGTGTGAGGCTGCGAGCATAAACTGGGATTCGTAGTTATCAGAACCGGGCGGAGTTGGTAACGCGGTTTGAACAGTGGACATGTCCGGGTAGTAGGAACTTGCTCCTCGAGCGGCCACAACGGCTGCTGCTGCTGCCGCCTATGGTTGAAATCAAGATTATATATACATTCAGCTCTTCTCTCTACAAGCCTCATTCATGTATAGAATTTTGGTGTACCTGAACATTCGCTCGAATGACACTCTCGCGCGAAGCGCACAACTGCCGAAGGAGCGCCGATACCGGAAGACCTCCTGGACCTGACTGAAGTCCAGCGTACTGAATGGCGGAGCTGCCTCTGGTAGAGCCTGGTTGCTGGCGCAAAAGAGAGTCCGCGCTGAAGTCGATGCCGCCCACGTGCTCATGGTCGCCTCGACCTGGAAGGTGCTTCGACATGACTTGCTCCAAGTCTTTGACAGAAGACGAGCCGCCCTGAGAGTATTTTATGATTAGGATTATCAAGGGCGGGAATTTCAAAAACTATGGCTACATTCTATGGCTACTTACATCCCAATGACTCGGATGATTGACTTTACGCCACCTAGCGGAATCGCCACTGTTGTCAGCCTCAGCGCTACTATGATGAGGACTGGAGCCACTTTCATGACCCACTGAAACAGGCGTCACAGGCCCCGCATGACTTCCATGAACTGTTGTAGTGCCGCCAGGAGGGCCGTCCATGGGGTCAACTATAATTTGGCGCTTGGAGCAAGAAGACATTGAATGGGTGACATCCAATCCTCCTGCTGCTCCGATGCCCAACTCTTCGGAGGTCGCTGCCGAATGAGCGGTTCGGGAGGAGGCGGCGGCTGCCGCCGCCGCCGCCGAAGTTAGTTTCCTCTTACGCCCACTTTTGGCTGTAGATGTCGCTGGCGGCGTGGGCATAACATGCGGGGGTGGCGTTGCAGCATCGATGTGATCTGGCGTCGAGGTAGAGATGGGAGTTAGCGGTTGAGATTCTGGAAGCACCTGCGGGTACGCAAAGAGACATTGGTCAAATATTGGACTTCGGAAAGGCCTCGAGGTATTTTCCCAGCTAATTACCGATCCATCCTTGTGTAGTTGTTGACCAGCAGATCTTTGGTGTAGGAGGTTGTTGTTATGAAGCCTCTTTTCTCTTGCTGCTTGTTGGTAACTTTCCCTGAGGTCTGGAGAGCGTTCAGTGGACCCAGTCGAAGTGGACTTGGCCCCCGGCGACGACTTGGTCGAAGTTGCAGCGGTGGAGTCGAATCGATGAGGTCCTCGTCCAGGTCCATCTGCCGTAATTGAACGAAGTTGTTAATGAACAAGCTAAACATTGCCCTCCTCTATCCAGCGAGGTTACAAAAAGACCCACTGAAGTACGTGCAAACCCTTGCAACGACAATCGCCATATCGCATACAAATATAACCGTGAGGGTTTGCCTAGCTTTGACTTTTGAGCAGCAGGAGCGCCGTGTCACAGACTTTACTGGGTTATACAAACGCCATTACTACTTGGATCACGTGGAAAAGTGCGTCAGTCACGTCCATCTGACTTGGGTAACAACAAGGACCACAAACGGCTTTCAACTCACGTCCAATTGTTCCCCACGTACTACTTGAGGAAGATACTGGTGGAGGAGCAAAACCTCGACTTTGTAATCTCGGTCACAAGTTTCCCCCATTACAACAGCGCTCATTAAAACCCCAAACGCTTATGGCCTTGCAAAAGTTGCAGCGCGAAGGACGCCGCGGGAAAATCAAAATTCATGCTACGCACCTGCCGAAGAGTCGTTGTCAGGTGACTTGCGGTCGCGTTCGTCCAGAGGCTCACGTTTCACTGGAGGCACGCAGTCTTCTTCCAGTTGACAGCAGTCCATGACAATGTTGGAGTATTCTTTTGCACTGGATACACATTTCAAGTTTTAAAACAAAGTAAATTAAGATTCTACATATAAATTCCAAAATCTTCAAATACCTGATGACATAATTGACACAGATGATGCTCTGCTCATCGGAGTTTTTGGAATTGCACACGACCGTCGCACAAGTCTGCAGCCAAATATAGCCGCCATTTTTGTTCATGAGCCGGTAATACTGACTTAGCACTTGGCCTTTGGACAACACTGGAAACAAATAATTTTTTTCAAATTATCCTCCAGTTGGGACAAGATTCTAGAAACAAAATCCAACTTACAGTCGACATGACACTTGCGCAACTTGTTAACGTCCTCGCCATGGCACAGAACGTACAAATTCTTGCCCATCATTTCCTCCGAAGTGTAGTCAAGTAGTTCAGAGGCTCTGGAAAAAATTAAAATTTTCAAACCGATTACATTATATAGTCTTTTTACTATTATAAGCAAATGGTATATAATAATAAAAACTTGACGTTTTCGCACGCCTTCCTTCCCCCGCCCCCTTGTAAATTACATCCTCTCAAAACCATGCTTGAGACGGTTCAGACGCTTTTAAAAACGCTTGTAACGCTTGAGCGCCAAAATTGAATCATCTTCTCGGGACTCATCGCCTTTGCCATTTTACACGCCATGATTAATTCTTTAATTATACCCTTACTATATTAGCTTCAAGCTTTTTACGCCATTTTCCCCAGGCTACTTTTTCTTCTTCTTCTTTCAGCCTTGATAGCATTAATTTTCACACAGATAACAATCTCAACAACAGCCTCCTCCTCACTCCTCACCACTCATAAGCACCTGAACCGCTAATTAATACTTTATAGCTTTTCCATCCCTGTATTATAAATTTGCACATTTTCCATGAATACTAATGGCCGCCGTTTCATATCTTGCGACTCCATCTTGGAATTTCAAAGTTTAGATGAGCACAGGACCGTTCAAAACCAATAATCATGAGATCAGTTCTGCTGCTCCGCGAGCTCAATGGGCCATGAGCAATTTTACTCTATGACTTTCTCCCTTATCCATTTACACAGGTGCGCTGATGCTGTTATCAACTTGAATTCAATCAGCTCTCATCATCTCCTTGGGCTGCTGAGGGCGATATAAACACATTGGATAGGTGCCAGGAAAATTCCCGCTTCTTTTTCAAAATCTCATCCCTACCGACGTGAGATAAATGCCTCAAGCCTTTATATGAATCTGAAAGCCCATAGTAACGTAATTGGTAGTTGGCTTTATAATTTGAATTTGCAACCTGTAATAATCTCACGCATGGTGAGAATAATTTATAAATCAAGCCGGCAATCATTCTCTTAAATTCAGCTACAAATTGCTTGTTCTGGTTCCGCCTATATAACCTCCCTCCTTTTCCTACGTTTGTTACAATTTGAAACAAGACAACGAGTTAACGGTGTTGTTACATCATCATCAGGAGAAACTGTATAAGAAGCTTGGATTTTTTAAGCTCCAAAAACTCTTGTGAAAAAGTAGACTGACGACAGACACAAAAAGCCATCAATCTCTCACAGATACATCATAGAGACAGGTAGCTAAAAAGGAGATTATCTTTCACTATATAAGTTTCGCTGGTTCTGGGGTAATAATAATACAGGAATCTTATTCCACAAGAATAATAATTTCCTCAGACAGGTTCAACCTCGATAGTAATGTTATTGTTATTAACTATAATGTTTGTGGCAAAATAGGGAGCGAATTAAGCATGCAGATGATGGGTACAATTTTATCTGTGAGATTTCTTCTTGACGAAATGGGAACGTACGTCGAACGAACGGCGCGGTTTAACTTGCACCTTGTTCTACAAATTACTGTAAGGTGTCCGACAACATGTTTTTAACAAGCAGATTACACGTTTTGGATGGCAATCATTTGATTCCAGTAGCAAGAAATGGGAGAGAATAATCATCAAATTAATGTAAACTACTACTAGGGAGGGGGGTGAGATGAATAACGGAGGGGGTGGGGGTAGGGGGTTGGAGTGTACGTCAAGTTAAAAATGTAAAGTAAATGTGTGTCTCACCTGGGCTCGCAGTGCATAATGCGAAAGTCAAAGGTGAGCCGGGTAACAAACATGTCAGTCTCGAGGCGGATTTCGTGTACAGAGGGCGGTGGGAGCGCAATGGCGAGGCCCACAGCGCCCAACAGGGATGGCGGCGCTTTGCGCGTGTGGGAGAAGGAGAACTGCGGTCGCAGCTTTACGAGGACGAGGACGACCTGCAAATTCAATTTTAAAAATAGTCAGTATTTGGTATTTCACAATTATTTAAAGAAGAAAAATTATGTTTCCTAGATTCATGAAATTTTGCAAGACTTGAATGCCGTTTCAGTTTATATGTACTTTGACGGCTGAACTATAAAGATTAAACTACATTCTGGTTTGAATATACAGCGAATAAATGCACCCTTGGGACTTGAAGCATGTAAATCTTGTAATAGATAACAAATAGACAAAACAATGGCTGTTTAAATAAATAAACCCTTTGAAACTGTTAGGATCCGATTCTGGCTTTTCCCGGTATATAAAGTAGCAGTTGTGAATTTATGTTTGCGTTTCTGCTTTGTAATCTAAACTTGCTAATTGCTTGGTTCTAGTCTGTACAAACTCACAAATCACATAAATAAATTAAATGAGCTTTCCGAGATCTTTGTTTGATATCAATCTACAAGTTTATTACGAGAAATTAAGGATTAGCGACTCACCCGATACCCCGACGACTTGAAATGGCACCCGCGCTTCGTGAGCGTTGACTTCATTCGGACACAGAAGGATCTGTCGAGCCCTTTATAGCTTGCGTTGCTGCTCATTGACATGATGGAGGACACTGTAGATTTTTTTTTAAATAAAGTTAATCTTTAAATAATTTTTAAACCAGTGATCCGAGTTCCGAAATCTTTTGGCACTTAGTTCTCATGCTCAAACCAAGAAACTTCAAGTCGGAAATTTGTACCCGGGTGTAAGATTGCCGAGATACGAAATTTGCTACCCCTCCCCCCTCCCCCACCACCTTATATTCGCTTAGCCCTCTGCGTATATACACTTAGTTCAGTTTGTGCCTTCCATCCGATTTAAAATTCCAGCCCCGTACTTGCTACCTACAGCTTCTTCTCCAGCAGGTCTTCTTGTGTTTTTCAAGACCTTCTTTTTTGAAGTTGAATCCATTTGGGCATGAGATAAAAGCGGTGATTTTTTCATGTCAAAATTTCATGGAAATTGCCTCCTCATGTAAATTCCAGCATCTTTTTTATTTCACGGCAATTTGATGTAGTATTTGTCACTATCCTTGATTCAGGGAATCATTTCTCTTTTTCTCCCTCCTTTTTCCTCCATATGCCTCCAATTCTCATAACCCTATCATCTCAAGCTTTAAACTCCATAAGCTTTCCCGGGGTTCTTTGGATCTTTTGAAAAGGGGTTTGTTGGTTTGCTTTTTAAGTTGATGCAAATTCTCTTATATCGCCTACAGGCTACCGGCTAAATAATCTTTTTGACTTTTCGCCCATGATCTACGGCTTAAGCGGGGGTGGTGGGGGGAAGAAGTGGTGGAGGAACTCGCCCCAATCCAACCGACAAGGGTAGGGCAAAAGTGAAAGAGAGATTTCTCCAGGGACTTTTTACGTGTAAAAGTCACGTATACAGCCGTCGAGATATTCGCCATCAATTTCATTCTGGTCTGCCCGACCCGAGCGCCTCACGGCTCACTAGTAAAGCGCGCGGATGCAGCCGAGTTTTTAGTATTGTTCACACGTACTAAAACATGAGATATGGACCGTGTGGCTATAATTGGAACGAGGAAAAATGACACCTTCCTTTCCCCAACGCTACTTTGATAAACCTTGCTGTGAAGAAGCTCGGTCGAAATACCCGGGTAAAATCCGACAATATTTTTCTACGACACTACTAAATTCCATTAGGCGACTCACCATCTGGATTGTTGGTGGTGGAAGTTGTGGATCCATCGTCGGAGCCCGCCGAGGGCGACGGAACATTAGCACCAGCGCCGTGAGCAAGTCCGAGGCCAAGTTGTTCCGCCAATTCGGCGTGGTCTTGCTGATGGATGTAATCGAATATACTGCTTCCCGTCATCTCCACCTATGGAATACCACCAAAGGTCAGTAATTAATATTTATATGCGCTGCGAACGTAACGCCCTCTATATATATATATGTGAATATATTTTGGTGCGGGGGGTTTGGTACATAAAAGCTGACCACACAAAAAGGTTTCATAGGAGGAGGAAGGAGGAAACATTTAATTTTATTAACTTGATACAAGAGATCAATTCAAACAAAGGCCACCACCAGTCCAAGTGTCGGCACTTGTTGAAACAATAATAATATTATGATATATAATAATACAGGAGAGGGACGAGGATCAGGAGAGCGTCTTCTCATAAAAGTTAATGTGGCAATTAATCCTTATGAGCGCCGGGAACAACAACGGTAGCATTTCAATTGAGTGAATTCAATGAGAGATTCTCAAATTCTCACCTGTGATAAGCCAAGGTAGATGGACACCGTCTCGGATATGTACAAAAAACGACCGTCAGCTGCTAACGAGAAGGCAAAGCCGTCCAGTGACTATGGGGGGAAAATATATAGAATGAATAAATATAAAGAACATGATAATAACAATAAACATAATCAGATCCGCGATGGATTAATTAGAGGTTTGCGGCCTATTAATTCAACACCCTCGAGCAAAGCAAGCAACAAGTCTTTTAACTCTTTGACTCAGAAATTTCAATTCAATTTGGAGGTAATAGATTCTTGAATCACGTACAAAATTAATGTTTTTGATTCCTTACAAGTGTATTTTTGCAAAAATTGAAGGTGTGTTTAATAGGGAGTTTTGAGAGTGTTTAATTACAAGGTTGGAGATTCTAATTTTGAAAGATTCGTTCTGCTGGAAATTATGCTAGACTTCAGTGCCGTTTAATATAAAGTGAAAAAATCGTCTTGAAATGTCAAGTTGAAGTTCCTTATGTTTCCGATTTTTCTAGTTTTGTTTTACCTGGAGAATATGCGTTCCTTGATGCTGTTCAAAGAGATCCAGAGTCGGGTTGGAGGATATCCGATTTCGGACGCTTCCTGAAAAAAATAAAATTTTGCAAGTGTTAAATGCCGTTTAATACAGTTTTTGTTCTGCCAACCTCACAAATAAGATACTCTTGTTTGCCCAAATGTTAAAAATTTCCTAGTTCCCACTTGATTCACTCAGTCAGTGCTTCATAGCCCTCGCAGATCTCGGCCAATTCATCATACAGTAAGTCAAGGCAAAAATAAAGAAGCCGGGCTACTAACTGAACAAACAACAAGTCTACAAGTCTCTCTGAACTCCAATCCAAACAACCATTATTTCAGGACGGCGGATATTAAGTTGTCAGAGTTGCACTTGAAGATATACTTTTCCACACTTGTTTTCCAGCTCCCTTTCAGTAAAAATCTGATGAAGCGAGTAGTATATAGTGAAAGTCACTACTACTAATTTATATACCCGCATCAACAAGCCTAGTTTCCTCCCTCTCGAAATCAACAGTCTTTTCTCCACCAACTTTGTTGTTGGAATGATAATTCCTTGATGCATTATTTCCTCATAGCTTTCTCACCCTCTTGCAGGCAAAATGAAGTCAGGCCCACCACGCCCCAGCTATTTGTATCTTTTATCTTCTTTCCTATGTTTAAACATAGGGGATGATATCGCTGTGTCAAGAGAACGACAGCGACTTGTAATTGAAATGTACCTTTCCAACTGGTACATGGTTCAACATGATCGGTGTAAATGATAATATAATGTGGACTTTGCTTTACAGGATTCAACAGCCAGAAGCCAGGCATTTCCCGATGACATCAAAACCAAGTTGGGCTGCTCCTCGACCTTCTTCTTGCTCTTGGTGCTGACATTATTAAGGAGAGAATTTCACAGGAGAAGAAAAATAGCTGAAAAGGCTTTTTCGAAAAGTGTATATACAGCCTGACACAAGACAACCACGTGGAGCTTGAAGTTCGTACATGTTCTTGCAGCCTTGTGAATCCGTGTGTGAGGGCGAGCTTTAGCTGCAGAAATACAGGGACTCGATGGAACCGAAACTTGGACAAATTCATTCCAATCACGATTCTACCCGTTTCTCCTCCGACTGCTAACAACAGCTCGGAATTTCTCCTGAATACCGATTAACTTTCCACCAACAGTTTTTTCTTCCCCTTGAAGCAAAAAGAATTGCGTTACTGTTTAGGAGAGAGCCAAGTTGCCTTTGCTTCTTTCTGCAGCAGGCCCACAACTTGCCAGCTTCTGCTTTGTACTTTTTTTAGCTACGTGTCTGCACTTATCCCTGTACGTTGGTGGAAATGTCGGACATTTTCTAAAAATTTCAAAGACTGGCCGCTATCTATCCTTGGAAAGTTTGGGGGGAAAAGGCGAGAAGAAGTAATCTAATCACCGATTTTTTGCTGAGTCGTAAATTCTTTTGAAGTAGCTCACAACCGGGCTTTTGAATGAAAGCGCGTTGGTTTAAATCAACGGTATTCAAGTAGTAGCGACTAGCGACAGTGGTAGTGTGAATTGAGCTTGTCAAAACATGCTTGCTGTCAATTGAGTCAAGGCTATTCGGTTGGCAAGTGGCTGTGAGAGAGAGACGTCAGTCAGAGTTTGTAGCGCCGCACTGTGTGCACGCGTAGGGCTCTTCGCCGGGCCGCGCGCTCTACTCTCCCCTGCAAATTACGTGTCTCTTTGAAAATTCGGGTAGTATAGCATGTGATGGAAAATGTTGATACAAAATGTAAACACAATTGCTCCTTTTGAAATCCCCTCAATTTTATATGTCAAAACGTAGTGTGTTTTGGTGTTGGTGGGAGAACACGGACCAGTCGATAATGTAGGATGACAGCAGCGCTAAACCGCAAGCAAATCTGAGTAGGATCCCCGAAAAAGCCCTTGAAGCCTGTATCAACTTCATAAAGTACTTCCGTTTGAAGTTTTGGCGGCAAAGTAGCCATGTTCGAAGTACTGAAAAAGCTGTCCAAGTGAAAGGAGTACAAACGAGCCGCTGCTGCTCGACAATCGACAAGCTTTCACCAGCAACTGTCTTGCTTTGTACCCGCTAATAAACCGCAATTGGCCACATTATTGCCTTCCCCTCGTCGGTCGTGTCAGACTGTATTGATGAAATTATGGGACACAAGCTGGAGGTATTTGAAAGAGCTGTTTCAGCTGATTCTCTGTTAAATTCAGTCAGCAGTAAGTAAAGCCACGAGTTCCCTTTGGTTCCTCTCACAGTCAGTAATGCTATTTGAGCTATTCACAATCACTGCACCTTTGTCAACATCATGTGTCTAGCAAATCAATGGATAAAGGTTCTTCAATGCTCACTTGAATAGCCGCAATGTATTGATTGGAATAATTTAACCTTACAAAGCTGGCAATTGGATTACACGGGATTGAGGGGACAGAGTTAGTTTGATTTTTTTAGTTTTGTATTATATGATATACAGTATACGTGTTTTGGCAATACAGAAAAATTGTGCAAGTTCTTGGTGCCGGTTGAGAACATTTTGCTTGTGGCTCACTCGTTTCCTAGCTATAAGTTGTGATTCCGTGGTTTTCTGTATGTATTGACGCCGATTTATAATTTTCGAGTGTATTTTAGCAGAATTAAAAACGCAAGAGAAAAAAACTCAAGAGAAAGTTACTTTGCTTACCTTTCTTGTTTGAAGTTGGGTTGTCCCGATTCCATGGCGGGTCACCATGGGCAGAAAAATCTTTGAGCTTCAAAAAGGAAATGGTCAAGCGAATAATGGATGCCTTGTCGAGCTGGGATGTGATGGCTGCAGGAAGCGGTAACATTTTGGCGAGTTCGTAAAATTCATAATTTTCTTTCCCGCGCCGGCTCCGCGCAGCGTCTCTGGATTTTTCTTTGCGGAGTTCCAAGATACTGGAATTTTTCAAAAATCAAAGTTTTTAAAACCTCAACCTTACCAATATTTAATCCACATACTTCAGACCTTTGAAAGCATTAAATTCGGAAAAAACGTTAGATGACAATCTGACCAAGCCGTAAGACCATTTATGACCTTGAAAAACAGTTGGACAATGCCAACTGTTTTTAGTGTTTCCAAGCTTTTTTGGATACATCCTGAACTAGAAAAATTTATGGCCGCCTAGTTGCAATGGGGATTTGAAAGGCCTCTGAAGAAAGTGAAGATAAGAAACAAACTGCCCATTGACCATACGTGGCCTCTGTTATTAGTGTCACGTAAATCAGGAATAAAATGGCAATACATTGATTACAGTGGGCTCAGAAATAGCGGGCAACAAGTCCCTGCTGCCCGTTTGTCTTTTTGTCTTTTTGTATTGTTCCGCTCCTCCTTCCCGCCTTCCAAATCCATGAAGGTCTCTGAGGTACCATAAAATTCCCGGGCGGGAACACGGGCAATCATTAGACAGCTTCAAAATTAAATGTCCGAGAATCGAAACTTGTCGCCAGTTCCTGGACAAAAAAACATTCTCCAGCCAAACTTCCACTGGCTGAGCTGAACTGAATGGACATAAGAATTCAGAAACTTTGCCTCTCACTTTCAGGCAGATAATATACTTTTGCATGTATTTACAACAGTAGTTACCACCAGTAGGGATCACACCAAAAACCAACCAACTTTCACCCTCCGCCTTATCAATACTACATTAGCTTGAGAAAAGTTTTACTTTTCCATGGTGAAGGCTGGTGGGGAATTTGTAATTCCAAAAGGCTAAATAAAATAGGATGAAAGTGCAAAGGACAAATTCTCATCGGCTTCTCTCCTTTCTGCTGACTGGACTTTGGATACTTTTTTGGAACTACACGAATTACATGGGCTTTCATGTTCCGGACGTATAACGTGTCAAGTCCCCTGTGATCAGACTCGCATCACATCATCAATTTTAAAAAAGTCCGAGAACCAACCAAGGCGAATCGGACTTGATCGAAACGGTGGGTACCAGCCATCCAGAAGGTTAAAGGAAGTAGAATTTCAAGTCCTTAACAGGACTTGAGCATCGGCTAGAGAAAAGTGACCCTTCGATCCGATACATGGAATTTCGATGGACAGAGGGCAGAATAAAGAACTTTGGAAATTCCATACCGACTGACCCTGTCTTCTTTACGGTTAATGGGATTCCAATGCCTTTCTGCTTGGTGGTTCTGAAAGCTTATCCGTAGTTCGATGAGAGAAGTAATTTAAATAATTTTTACATTAATAACCCCAGTGTCGATACATGGACGTTTACGTCTCCGAAGCCCAAACTTCGCTGGCGATGTGTCCAAGAAATTGTAATGGCTCAGCAAGGTGTCGTCATGTCAATGATGAAACTTCGACAGTACAACTATCTGAGATTCAGAGCCTTTAAAGCCCGGTTCTTTATAAAACGGCACTAAACTCTCGCATAATTTTAATCGCCAACACTTCTCACTAAAACGCATTCACATCCGCCGGCGGCCCTTCTCTTGTGCATTTGCACTTCGGAAATTAAATTAGCCCTGTCGATCTTTGGCGATTACAAGTGAACCTGAATCCATATCAGATTCAAGACACCGCCACACGACTCTGCCACTCATCATCAGCTATCGGAGCATCAGGACAATTTAATTCGCCCGTTCCTGCAAACCACCTTTGGGAATACAGTCCAAGTGGGCTCCATTATTGGATGTCTTGACTGCAACTTCTGACCTCGCCAGAAGCATGTTCCACGTAAATTGTTTGTGTAGATGAGACGGCGATTATTTATACACACACACAGCCATTCGTTCAAGTAACTGATGAAATTCTGATCAATTCCCTCTTCTTTGGTGTGTACGGGGCTACGAATATCGTTGGGCGCATCGAAGGAGGGAGTGACGCCTCGCCGAGGATCTCATCTCGTCCGAACACTATCATTATGATTATACGTTATTATATCAACGCCTCCCCCGACGATCAATCTGTAGATAACGGAAGCTGTGTGTAGTAGGTTAGAACCCAAAGTTGGAACGGGTACTCAGCTTGGGCTTGAACAGAGGCTTGATCAAGGTTCCGAGGAGCAGGTCCAAGTGTGCCATCCACACGTTAGAAACAATACAAGATTTTCGTTTAATACCTTGCCACGTGACCATGATAAGTTAAAAGGTTTCAATACACTTTTTGATTCACAATTCACTTATTGCTCCTGCGGACAAACTACTTATCGCTTTGTGGATCTTCAATTGACGGATTGAGTGGCCAGAGAAGAGGCAGAGATGAATAAATAACATTTGCCAATAATATTTTGATTGATAGATTATTGATTGGCCCTCAGGAGGAGCAGTCGGCTCAGATTACTTTTTCCACCAACTTGTTTTAATTACAAAGCTGCGCGGAAGGAACAAAAGCCCATTGGAACCCCAGCAACTTGAGATTCTTTCGTAGATATAATATATAGCAAGAAGGAGCTTCAAAAGTTGTTGTAGATGAAACCGAATTTTCCCCACCGACAAGGGACTCGTTCCAGATTACCATTTTGTCAACAAACAATCCGAAAGATTCCACTGTACGTTTTATGACTTACGGCTCCCTAGACACTCCTTTTTCATCCAAAAAACCAGAAAGATTTAAACCTTGTCGAGCATTCAGGAGCTTGGAGTGCATAAATTTTCGCACGCTTAATTTGTCCAAACAAACTGCTGCATGCTGCAGGGCTACCAGTGATTCCGGGCACTTTCCGAATTACTTTAAATTTCCCGCCACTTGATCATCAGAACCATGTGATTAATTATACATACCAAGAATGTGTAAACGCCGGGTTGACAGGTGACTGTCGAGGGTGAAAGGAGCCGTGGTGGGCGGCGAGGCCCGCGTAGTCCATGGCGCTCACCGCGCCGTAAGGAAGCATAGCGCCCAAACCAGGTACACCACCCCATGGCCCCGCCATAATTTAAAATTTCCCTCTTCTTCTTTGAATTTCTTTCAACTTGTTCCAACTGAGGTACCACAAACAGGACTTGAGTGACTTCAAAGATTCCGTATTCGATCCACTTTACTGCATCACCACCGTTCTCTCACGAAGTAGCGAGCTGCTCAGCTATTCTTTAGATTTCTAAAGCTACTGGAAGGTCGGGCTGGGCAGGAACGTTTAAAATTAACGAGAAATTACCCGGGTGAAACCTCATCGGTCAAAGCTCATCAGGTTCCCGGTCTGTTGAGCAACTTAATGACATTTTCTACATGCTGTCCCTCGCTCTTTTTGTCCTCAAATTAGCCGTCATTAGGCCCTTGTAAATTCCTTGTTCTTCTTCTTCTATTTCTTCTTCTTCCTCCTCTTTTGTTTTTACCAATTAGACGTCAAAGAAAGGAGCTTTTACTGGATACATCTACGTGCCCGGAACGTAAAAAGACAATGAAATTTCCAAGGGTAAAATAATGAGCCGAAACGTCCTCCAAACTACAGGGTCGTCTCCTCACACCACCCTCCTCGCATAGTAATTACTCTTTTGAATCTCCCGCCCTCCCCATAATACTCTCACTTTAAAAAACCATCGAGTACCTCCGCGCAGAACATAAGCGAAATTTAAAACAATTATGACCTCCGCCACTAGAATTTTTATCGCCTCTTACCCACCAATTACGCTACTATAACGCCACTCTTTTTTCACACTCTCTCCGGTTTATTCCCCATAATATACGTTTTGCCAAGTGTCTATTTATTTTTCAATGATTTTGGCTCTTGATTCTTCACCCTTTGACCCCCCTCCCCCTCCCCCGCCTTCCTTAAACGGTGATGATGATAGTGGATCGAATTACCGAAACAAAACCCGCTATTTCACTCGCTACTATACAGAAACACTTACACAGCTGTGTGGAGAAAGTCTTCGTAGTATGTGCACTTTGAAACTTTGCTGATTAGCTAAAGCTGTTGGATGTCTTGCAAGAAGATGACTGCAGGCGGGTTTGGTGGGCTCGGCGAGGTATACTCGATTCGATGTTCTGCAGGCCGACCACGATTTCGAGAGTAGGAGGGGACACGTACGTAGTAGTGGAAGACGTAACAAGCTGAGCATAATGTATAATACAACTCGGAATAAAAGCATCCCTCTTTTTAGCCTCTCGCAACACTC
Source organism: Sphaeridia pumilis (assembly GCA_034698345.1). Lineage (NCBI taxonomy): Eukaryota > Metazoa > Arthropoda > Collembola > Symphypleona > Sminthurididae > Sphaeridia > Sphaeridia pumilis. The sequence continues at coordinate 27,548 of JAQGBJ010000288.1, forward strand.
CTGACTGATGGTCGTGTGGAGCCTCGTGCTGGGGCTCATCCTCATTGGCTCTCGCGGGGACCGGAAGCGGAGTTGGAGAAGCGCATGCTATTTTCAAACTCTGTATATAACAAACGTATAATACGCTCTCGCCCTCTTTCACCACCACCAACAACTTTTGAGGCATTTTGGGCGAAAATTGACCAAAAATATAAACCGCAAAATCATCGACGAGGAATCCGACCATCATTTCCGCCCTGTATTTTTTTCTTGGCGAGTGACCAAAGAAGACTGGTCAATATAGAAATTCAAGCTCACTTGATCTTAGTAATTGCTTCATCATCGGCGGCATGGATGGCCGAGCATGGAAATTACAGGTGAGGGAAGTATGGCAAAAAAGTTATACGTTATCCAAAGGTGGACAAAACACAGAAGGAGGAAAGTGCATAACCCTTGAAGAGTAGTGGACGTGACTACTGGGGCTTGCACTGTTCCCCAAGTTGTTCGAAGGTCCAAAAAAGTGTACGAGTTGAAGAGGGACATGATTTGATTGATATTCAGCGAGGGCTTCGAACATGTTGCAACGGCGATGAGGACGCAATAATACTACTACTGACTCTATGGCTTCAGGTAACTTTGGCGACAAAGTCGTACTTGGTCCCAAAGACGACTCTCACGTCCCAACCCAGCCATAGGACCTTCATTCAGACACACGCAACTTTTGAATGTGTCCAGACTCTGAAATGTTCCGGAAACGACTTCGGAGGCAAACTCTACTTTGTATTCGTCCTCGCATCGGTGAAGAGACGTGAGATGGGCCAAGTCACATAGAGTCGATCAGGAGGACGTGGGTGCGTGGAGTGGGACTTTGCTCCTATTGAGGCCTCAGGCGAGGCTCCTTCGCTGAATATAACAAGAATACCAATGGACAAACAATGAACCTAGACCAAGACAACAAAGGAGAAAGTGAATGAGAAAAGAGCGAAGCTAACTGGGCTTCTTCCTCCAGTTCCAAGTAGGTCTTCGTCCCATTACTATGCATCTGGGCGTCAGATCAGCGGCGTCGCTGTGCATGACTAGCGTTTTGTTTACTTTGCTTTCACTCCCGGGTACTAGTACTGACCGTCCCAATATTGTTAATATGCACCACGTGGGCACTTGTGTAGGGTCACGTGAGACACACTTTCCAGTTTGTCCAGGTGCGGCTGCTGACAGACAGCAGTAGCTTTGGAACTTCGGAAGCAGCCAAGTCACGTGTCCATATAACACGTCAAAAACTCAATGTTTTCACAAATCCTTATGACATACTTGAAGGAGCCTTATGACAGCCAATAACACAAAATGCCTGTCATATTACAAGGCTCTTAAAGCGATGTTCATGTTCGTTTCCCCCTCCCCCTCTGACATTACCGAAATGGCCTTGTTGAATTCAACCCTTCCTAAAGGTTTTGGACGAGAGCTTGGGTATAGGAATTCAAGAATGTCATATAGAAATACAGAGGAGGAAAGTGCCAAAGTGCGTCCTCTTTGTGGTGTCAACAAGACGACGAGGTTCGGTGGAAGCGGGCAAATTACGCCAGAATCACGGGATTTACGCTCCTTATTACAAGCTGGCATATCAATGAATTCAGACGATCTACGCGGAACGTGAGAAGACTTCAATGATGACTCTGTAGGAGCTTGTGGAAGTCAAAGGATTCCGATGCGTCTCAGGCTGAGGCTCAGCGAGTGTGTATTTTCTCCCTTCTTTCCCTCTTCTTGGTTCCTTTTGAAGAACAAGAAGAAGCTTTCACCACCACCAACCACAGAGCCCAACGCGGGCATTTGGAATATTGCCTTTTTTGGATTCCACTCCATGGAATCATACACGCTTGTAGGAGTGAATACCAAAAGGTTTTTGGAATTTTGCCTGCGAATTTTTCAATTTCTCCCTCCTCCGTATACCAATTTGTAGGAGGGACAAAAATAATCGGTTAAAAGGTTCCGTCGGATCCGAGCGCCCGACTTGAAAAAATACCAACACACCTTCTCGGAGCGGAAGTCAAGGTGTTGCTGGGGTAACGTTGGAAGTAATGAGAAAAGGAACATGGAAGAAGAACAAGTGGAAGCACGTATATATATATATATATGAGAAACAAGGCGAATTTACAAGAACACGTCCCAGCACCAACAACACGTCCCACCTCTAATTTTCCACTCGGCTACCGCACTTAATTCGCCGTCTTGCTTCTCTCTGTAGTAGACCAGCCGTGCCCCATAGAAACAAGTGGAATTGGAACGGAAAATACGAAGGAATCAAATATAAGAAGCAGAGAGCTTGTTGTATGAGTGTTGGAGTAATAAATCCAAGAATAATTAATTGTTCGAGAGAAATTCCTTGGTCTTGTCATAATTATTAGTTTCTTTTTGGTCGTGTGTTGTTATTAAAGTTGCTGGTGAAGGTTGAAATTTTTATTGGTAGTAAAACAATTAGTACGGGGCAGAAACGTGGATTTTTCCAGGGTTGCCGGCTCTGTCAATGGCATGTGGGAAAGGTCGTAAATTGTCATCGGGAGCAGAATTTAGATTTGAGGCAGCAAACAGGGAAAAATAGCTTCAAAAAGCTTGTAAGTGCTCCTTAGCTCCAGAATCCGTTAAAACGGCACCAAAGTCTTACAACATTAATTGCCATTGAATTGAAGGCTGCTGAACATGATTGAACCACAACACCGATGCTCATCTCTTTTAATTAACCACTTCCGGTCCTCAGCTCCGTCTCATGTTATCTTCATGGCTTCAAACTCCATTAGCTTCGAGGGCCCTATTCGGTCGAAGGCCAGGTGATACCTACAATATTTCCAAGTTTCCGGAACCTCGTTAAACCGGTTGAAGGAGTTGTTGAGTTGCAGCAGTTTTGGATCGATTATTATTAACCCTTGAACTTGACAACGCGGTGTACAGTATGTTCGAAGTATGTTATACTACATGGGCTTCCCCCATGTTCTTTTAATTACCGCCAGGGGCAAAACAAGCATTGACTTGCAGACCCACAACTGGTGAAATGGTCTTTGAACAGACCATTTACATCAAACTGAATTAAAGCTAACCCTTTTATACCCCAACGGTTTCTACACCAAATTTCTATACACTTTTATTTCTACTTTTATTGAATCAGCGCTTTCAGAACAAGTTGAACAAGACAATTTCCTATTTCTTCACAAAGATGCTTATCTCGATGGATTTCTAAATGATCTAACACGGACAACAATTATATTGTTATATATATTACTCGAGTCTCCTGCCCCTAATAAAGCCCCGAAGCTTTGTGGGGTCTATCAAGATCGGGATCATATGATCACAGGACTTCATGATGACTTGACACTAAAAAGTTGAATTGACTGCAAACTATACTACACCAAAGCTCACAAGTTGCGAACAAGCCTTATATTCCGTTCAATTATTTTCCCACCCTTTTCATTAAAAAAACACGTTCTTGTTGTCTTTCTTATCTGACTTCCGTCTAATTTCTATGACCCTAACGATGATACAATTTCAGCTAAGCGTCCTTCCAGCCTCAAGTCCTGCTTGAGGATAAGGATATGCCTATAATCGGATTTCACAAATTTATAAAACTGAAAGCTGCTGCTGTTGCTCCAGAATTGAGCTAAAATAAGGTTTTGAAGCAATGGTTTGGATTAAATATAATTAATTTGAACCTCGTTTTGGGAGGTTCCAACAAGGGTGTCAAGTCATTTCGAAGAGTGTGTAATTTTAACGTCATTTTGCTCAGCAGCGGGTTTAGAATTTCGAGCACAGCTGCAGTATTTACATCAGACTATTCGAAGAAATGATCTGTGTATCAAGATTCCTTAAATGAAGATGCTTTAAAACGGCACTAAACTCCAGCATAATTAAAACTGCTCGCAAATTCAAACGGCGCTCTTTTCTCCACAGAAATACAACAATATAGCAAGCGCGCTTATAAATCTGTCATAATAATGAGACCGTAATAACCATCATTTATGTCTCAACCGGTAATAGCTTTTGATAGATTCCGCAGATAGCGTCAAATTCTCCCCCCTCCCCCCGCCTAGCACAAGGTTGTCTATTCAATTCCGGTTCTAAATAAGCCTCTCCGTCTCCTTGTTGTTCCGGCTCGGAATCCAGAGGAAGGATTGTAAATATATATATCTCCGGCAAAGCTAAATGGCAAAGCTCGTATACGTATATAAATACAGAACAATAAACATTGACCGATACCATCTCACCATCTCTGACTACTTTGACTCCCTATACTCAATATGATTACATGGTGCTTTCTCCCCTTAAATTACACGAGACTTTCCCCTTGTAAATTTACCAATTTACTGGATACGCTCACCCCTCGGGTGGTGGCTGGTGAATTGAGGGAATGGGTCTTTACCTAAAGCTAAATGAACCGATGACCGACAAGGGGGGAGAAGGAAACAATTGGAAGCCCCTCCGAGGGGTCACTAGGACAGGATATTGAGAATATTTTTACTAGCTGACGGCACATGAGGATTTACGTAAACAATGCACGTTCGTTCATAGCGAGTCCAGTAGTGTCCGGCGAGGAGGAGCCGTTAATGCAGTTTTGTTGCTTTGTAGACGAAATCCGGGTAGAATCCGCGACGGCTATCTTGTCTAACGCCCGGGTAAATACAAGGAGAAAAAAAGAGGAAAAAATATGATGAAAACGCTCAATCATGGTTACACACGGAAGATGACGTTGTAAATCCGTAACAGATTTACTCTGAGCAATATATTTATATCGTCGTCTAGAGGAGAAGACGGGCTTTATTTACGAGGGATCACGTCCAAGCCATATAACAGCAGCAGCAGGAGCAGAAACAACTGTACACAGCATCTGCAACAGAGTGAACAAAGTAGCAAAGTTGTGACTACCGCAGTAAATCAAACGTAAACCGGTAAAGTTTGCAGCAGGTCAGTCCATACAGCAAGAACGTCAAAGTTCCATCATCAAAAAGGAATGATTTCTAAAACGAAAATGGCTTTTTTACGCCTCACAAGACTGCGGGACTGGGAGTGTTGGAGATTAAATTTTGGAAGGTTCTCATCCGTCTGCGGAATGACCGGTCCGCTATATAGAAACGCTAGATTTCACATTATAGAAACGGGATAGATAACTGATAGATGACGAGGCGGGCGGGCGAGGAAGCGGTTTATGCTCGCCGTTCAATTTTCCCTGACACTCTCATCAAACGAAACAATTTATAAAACCCCAGCGAATGTTCAATGTCACACAGTGTCAAACGGGTAAAGTATGCTATTTTCCATTCGGCAGTCAAAGAATAATGCCCGCTTTCACGATTCACTGGAGCTTCAATCACGTATATATATTCGTTTGGTAGGGAAGGGAATGAAGGATGCATTTGCTATATTGGAGACTTGGTGTATGGTCATGTCAGGCTCAGAAATTTCAAATTTTTCCGCCTTTCCGACTTTTGGTATCTTTCTTCACCGCTTTTACCCCCTTCAAAACTGTGTTTTTGAAATTCAGAGAAGATTTGAAATGGTCCTGATGATGACAAAGACAGAAGAAAAATTAAAACCATTTTAATTTGTTGACATTCTGCGGTTATTTTGCGATCAAAATCCCATATTAATCAATTTAATTAAATCTTCCTAAACCAACATTCTGCTTTGAAGCTAAAAGTTTAAGAAATGATGCACGAAAACCGCTGTCCATGGCACCCAAGTCAGGTCAAAATTTTTCAATGTCCGAAATTAGTCAAAGATTTTTATCTATTTGCTTGATTTAAGCTAAAATATAAAATGATAAACGGCACTAAAGCCTGACACAATTTAAAACTTTAAGTTTCCCGCCTCCGCTCCCCCTTACCCCCTCCCCTCACTCCCCCAACCCCCCTGGCATTTCCTCCGTCTGTCATCACTCTTCTTCTTGCTTACTCTTCCAATTCACCCCCTGCTCAAGTCGCCCTCCCTCTCCCGCGATCCTTTATAATTGGATCAGTGTCATCAGTCACATATTGTGAGGCCACTGTTCACACATCAAAGGCGGACATTCCGTCGCCCTATTATGTCAGCAGGGGTACAAGCCAAAATAAATAAAAAATTGGCTCATTGTAAATTCAGTAAATTTGTCACTGTGCGAACCCCCGAAATTACCCGGCTCACAGTCAGAATCCTTGCTGCTGTTGTGCTACAGGAAAAAGACAAGTGTGAAAAAGGGGGGTGAGTTGTGGGTTGATGCTGTAAAAGAGTGAAACTACCCCAACTTTCTCTCGCGGGTTATCTCCGCATCTCCCACCGTGTAATTACTATACTTCTCCAACTCTCGCCAGAAGATACTGCAACCCTTCGCCCCTCCTCCACCTCCTCCCGCCGGGAAGATAAAGTGGCAATGAATAAACCGTTGGAAAAGATTTCGGTTTTAAAGTCACACCAGTGAGAAATATATACTTTTTTTACTGTTTACAGCTTTGATGATCCTTCCCTACTAAAATCATCCGAGCATCCCACCGCGATCATGTTGTCGACAGCCCGTAAAGCCAGGTTATTTCCCGACCTCGGATTCTCGGGATTTAAAGACCTTGGCGCTTTTGACTGAAAAAAACCCACAGACTCTCGGAGCTCATGAATGAATAACGAGCGTCATCACATAAAAATTTACATGCCATCATAAGCCCCGCCACTTACTTGAACCTAGTGCTGGAATGGGCTGGAACGGGCTTTAAAAGAGTCAAAATGTGAAAAAGATCAAGAGGTTCCAAAAGGGTTCTCCAAGCTCGCAACTCTCGAGGGAGATTTTTAACTGCGCATTTTATACACTTTATATTACAAACCACATACTGTTTTATGCATTTGTTTAACATTTGTCCAACATTTGTTTACATGCCCTTGTCCATTAAGCAAGAGGTTTCAACAAATTTCAACAACACTTGAAGTAATATCCACACAACAATCCAGCCAATTCACGTCGTTTAAAAACCCACATACAAAAGTATAACTGCTGAATTCTGGCGCCATTGTCAAAAATGGAACTGAACATGAAAATTTTGCTACTGCTTAGTGCCGTTTTTCAACAGCTAACACTGTAGACAAAATACATTACAGCTCGGTATTGGAGAATTTCCTATGGCCTCGGGCTACTAATATTATACGCCTCCCAATAATTGAACATTGATTGAATCCATACTGTCTCCTTCATTCATCCTTTAAAAATTTCATTCAATTTCTTCATTCATCCGTCTCTATCTCTCTCCCTGTAATCCATTCACAATTCAACATTTCACATGGAAATATTCGTCTCTCCGGGCATCTTACAGCCATCAATCAATCAGCTCCGAGCGAATCCAATCAATGGTCACCTGTTCCTATTGAAAATTGCTTATGGCGTGTGCCTTACCTGAGGTTGATCATTGAGTTGAAATGTATCCTCTCTGATACTCCTTGGGCAACAATTTTTTAAAACAACACTCGATTCCAACGCTGATTGATGACACCCTCATCGTCTTTTATTAATCTCATTCACACCCAACTAAAACTAATCTCCATTAAAGCAAGGGTATCAACAACAACATGAATCTATAATAGCCAAGTCCACGGAAATGAGCCGCTCAGCAGGGAGAACTGTGAACGATTATTCGGTTGAAGTTGAGGCAGGAGGAGATGAATTATTATTACACTCCAGCAATAATGATGGAATGATTAACTACACAACAGCAAGTGGAAGATAAAAATGGAGCTCAAATTGACACGTGTCTCGAGGAGTTCTGCAGAATCGGTAATGATATTTCACTGGGTACTTGTTGAATCATCAAACCCGAAATTAGGTGGTGTCACCCGGTTGGGGTTTTCCCTTGACAGATTTTCTCACACCCCTTCCTTTACTTCGTCAAGGGCTAATTATTATGCTGAAGTAAAGGGGTGAATTGTGAATCCGCTCAACAATAATAGGATCACACACAACTCTTCTCTCACTCTCATCTCAAATCTGATGACAAGGTGAACACGAGTTATAATGTGAAATGTTGAACATGTCTCAACTCATGCAAGATTAAGCAATCTGTCTCTGGGTATAATCAGCTTCTCTTGATGCTGATTTTGATTTCCCTCTCTCTCTTGTCTCGTTGCTTCCCATAATAAAAATAATAATACCCGGGACAGACTGCAATATAGTAAAGTAGCGCATGAATTATGCCGCAGCATTAAAAACCACAAAGGAGCAAATTGGATTCATCTTTTGCTTACTTTTATAATAGGGAAGGCACGTTAAGGAGATCTGTAAAGTGGAGAAGTGGAGAGGGAGATTCAAAAATCATATTATTTCTCAACGTCCCTCAGGTCTTGTTTACACTTGTCTTTTGAAGCCTCAGCTCTCGTAAACTCATCATCTGTATCAGCAACCGTTTTTAATAACACCAGAAATTTTGCGAAAATTCGCAAAGGTTTATTTTAAAAGCACGGCCTTGGAGCTTCGCTAAAGTTCCTCCACCTGTCCGTCCATTCTTTGTGTCTGTCTCATTCCGACAGCTCATTAGTTAAAGAAGCGTGAAAGAGTGAAAAAACCCTTGGAAACTCCATGGAACTGTCTAAAGCCTTGTCATTTTAAAACAAGAGAAAAAGGTAAAAAATCCACGTCTTTCAAGGTAAACATGAGAGTATTTTTTCCTTGTCGGTCGGCGTGGCGTGTTGTATGTATACATTTGTACAGCGGCTTTCTCCCCTTGAAATCAAATTTACTTGAACCTGTCTCCCTGTTCAAACAAGGAGCCTTCAAGACAAACTGCAAACACAAGATACAAAATCCTACCGACATGACATGCCCGCTGAAAGCGCCTGAAAGAGCCTGAAAGTGCCTGGAAGCCCACATTAACCTTAAACATGTGCTTTAACGACATGGATGTTGCCGTTGGTCGGATATTATTGTTGTCGCTGTGCGTTTGAAGTTGAAGAGCCATCTCGACGGCGGCAAAGTCATTTCCTACACACAAAACCTATTCTCTTTTCCGTCTCTTCAGCCTTGCCGAATACTGGTGGATCCAACCCCAAGTCCACCTTTGCATACAAATGAGTCGCAGCTGCTGGTGGGACAGTCGAAGGAAGTATTACGGAGACCAAGACAGGGAAAACAAACGCGCGCTCTTGTAATACTGGCATAGCGCTCTTGGTCGGCGCTATACGGCTCAAGAATGTAATAATCAAGTGCATAGGTATTTCGGAAGAGAATCCCTTCTTGTCCAATAAAAGACACGTGGCCCATCATCCATTATCTTGCGGATCCCTTGCCCTTGTTCGACATCCAAACAACATCAGTCAAACACCACTCGCCAGATTACTTGAGGAATCTCCGGGCGGTTTATAGGAAACGTCAATGTGGAGGAGCAACAAACAAGAACCATTTACGTCCATTAAAGCGCACGGAACATGTGTTCTCCATATAAGAGACCTGTGAGAGTGACAAGTTGACCTCCAGTGAGTAGCGAAGCAACTTGGATGAAACACTTGGCAAATTTGAAGCCTCAAAGAAGAAGAAGAAGCACCTGCGGTACACCTGTTCTTGGCCACTTTGGCGATGATGATGCCACACACGGCGGCGACATTTAACAGGGTTGGAAACAAGAGAGTTGACTAAGAAGCCATTGTTTTTAAATATTGGAGCCATAGAGTTCGCGGCGAGAGTTTTTGTCACTCTGAAATGTTGTAACTTGATGGATTAATACACGGCTGGACAAAAGGCGGGACAATTCCATTTATTTGCCGTATTTTTTAAGATTCTTGGGTCTTCTTGGATCCTTCAAGAACGTCAAGTGAAGGTGGCGAGCAACAACAACAAGAAGGACAACAATGGGAAAGGTGTGAGAACATGACGATTCAAGAAGGCAATTCGTAGTAATAAATGTGGATTTTTGGGAATAAAGGAACTGGATTCTTGTGCAAGTTTTTTTGAATTAAAATTTAACAAAGAAAAGGTATAAATCATACAACAGGGTGTCTGTCTGTGAGTGAAAGAACTGAAGAAGTGGTGGCGATTTAGAGCTGAATAGCCGTGTTTTGGCGAATAATCGCTGGGTGACAAGAAGCTTTTTGTGAATTATATTTCGGATGCGACGAGTATATAAACTTGCTGTCGCAAAAATGTTTATACAGGTCAGGGGTTATCCAGTTATCTGACGATCCATTGGTCGAAGTGTCAAGTTCAAACGGCACTTGACTCTGACATCAATTCAGACTTTTCCCGCCCATATTCTTAATCAAAAGACCAGTCCGAAACCATTGAATCGAAACTCAGAGCCTTATATTCCAAAAGCTTCGAACCTTTTTTGACTATGTTTTTGGCTTAACACCCCATTGGGACGGATTAATTTACCATGTTCCCAAAATCCTGCCAAATTCCCCGATTCGCTCTTCTGAACTTCTGAATACTCTTTGAATGAACCATTTTTATTTGGAAACAGTAGAAGGACGACCGCAAATTATCATGTCGCTTCGGCGGAAATCTCTTGAAAGCCAACTGTAATGAACCGTTCATGTCCAAAGGATTAACAAAGTTGATCAAAGAAAAGGGAAAATACCCGGGGATTATAGTAGGCACCCTTCTGCCTCCCTTGGCTCCTCCGAATAACCAAAAGTGTCACCAAATTTCCACGTAAATTCCCCGGCTATTTCGCCACCCTTTATACTAAAGCTTCTTCATCATCATCCAAATCCTCATCTGTCTGACATCCCCGAATTCCTTCTCTATTAAACTTTCCCCTCTGGAGTCTGGAGTCTTCAGCAGCTCTACTGGAGCTTCGCCCCGAACCCCCAACACGTCTCCTGCAGCGCGAACTACTTTCACTACCCGGTCCAACCTGTGTTGGTAGTTGCGGAGAGTCTCGGTAGGTCGCGCTACCAACGCTCGGGCGGAATACCCGGCGATACCCGGCGGGTAACTTTCTCTTTTCCTTGGAAAGAAGAGTAATCATCTGTCTCGCTGAATTAGAGCCTTGGCTGGTGAGCTTGACAAAGCAGACAACGTTGAGGATGGGCGCGACCCTCTTGATTTCATTCCCAAACTTTACTGACACAAAGTCAACATAATACACTCATCACGTTCCTAATCCGCATCCTATGAATAACAACTTTTCATCAAGACGACGTCGTCGTATGGAAGCAAGACAATTTGAACCGAATGAACCGAACAGCGTAAGTAAGCAAGTTTTTGAGACAAGACTCTACCTAATTATTATCGGATTCCCGCCATGAATTTACAAGTAGTGAGAAAAGAGACAAGGTCGGCGAGGAAGGCGGGTAAAGATAATTTCCGCCTTGAATTTTAATCATATTTCCGTATGAGATATATGCAGCTGGAAATCCCGGGGAGGGAAATGTGATCAAAATTTTTGATTGCGTCGTATGTTTTTGAGCAAAATTTTAAAATGAGACCAAGAAAACATCCTGGGGATCAGACTTTAAACATGGTTCGAGAAGTAAGATTTGTTAGAAACTAGAGTTAGTTGAAACGGCATTTACGTACAGAATAATATTCGCAAAGATTTAAAATTTGCGCTCTGTTAGTCCTCTTTAACCTGGCTCAAGGCCTCTGGAATCGTGACACGTAACTAAACGGCACTCAGCTATGACATAGTTTTTCAAACTTGTAAACCTAACCTGACTTACCTCTCTAACCTTCTGCTCATTTTTCGCAAATTAGCAAAAATAAGCCCTTAGCCCCGCCCCTTTACTCTCCATTAGCCAAACTACCCTCCCACACAAAACAAACGACCAAAGTCATCATCAAAAGAGCAATCGGAATATTTCATTCATATCTCTAAATGACACAAGATTTCCACAAATTTCCATATATATGACTGGGGATAATTCCCTCCTTTCCTTGTTTCTTCTCTTGCAAAAGATCCATGTATATTTCCACTTGCAGTATGTTTTGGCCAACTAACTTGTACTCCATTACATTGCTTACTGTTACTTGAAATTTCCAAATCTGCTGCCCTTTTCCTCCTTTCCCCAATGGCAGATATATATCCAACATTTATTATATTTCTCCCTGAACCACCGTCAACTTATAAACCTTTCTCTTTTTTCCTCCTTTTGGCCACATATTCTAATGCCCCGAGTCCACAAGTTGCTGGATTATTAATGCTTTCTCTATGGCAGGTTCCTCTGGATTCTCATATTTTTGTCGTCCCTTCAGGCTTGAAAAATATGAGAGCCGCATATACATGAAATGTCCCCATTGGCTCCCGCCCATGCCTCTTATGCAATATTCAATATGATCCACGTCCCACACATGTAACAATACATCTTGGGAGATTCGACTATAAATTCCATGTCCAAATGCCACCAAATAATGTGTCATGGAGGAGGGAGGGGGACTTGGAAGCTGGGCTGAGACGCTAGTCATGATTTATTATTGTCCCCATATTGTCCCCAGATTGTCCGAAATGAGAAAGCGGAAAGGAAACAAGGGACACGATTTAAAACTATAGCAGCGACGACTCAAAGGGTGTTTGACATGCTCAATAATCTCCTTATTTCTCCATTTATTTGGAGCCCCTCTGCCTTGGCTGGAAATCATTGCATTTCCGTACAAAATTTATATCTTCTTGTGGTCGGCTCTTGAAAAGTCTTCTCCTGTCCAAGGCCAAGACTGGTTTCTTGTTGGAAATTGAGCCATTTTGTATCAAAACCGCAACAACTCACTACAGGCTGGCAATCGCAATAATCGATGACCAAGTCGACTACATAAGTAAAATGAACGTCTTAATAAATACCGGTTGTCAGCCCGGGTGTCCTCTGGTGGCACCGCGGCAACGCCGTGTGACAGAGGCAGCCGCGCGGCGTCTTTGAAACTCCCGCTAAAATATGACGTGAACAGGGCATAAATTCTGATCAAAGATATCAAAGGATATACAACCCACAACTTTATTACAATTAGGCGACAGACAGCAAACAGAGGCCGGTCAAGTTCAAAGAAGCTTTTGGAATACCAAAGTTATTTTGAAGCACATCACACCAAGACAAGATTAACTAAACTTTCTGGGCAAAAAACAGCAGCTTTTAGTGAACGGCACTTAACTCTGACATAATTTCAAAATTTAGTTTTTCCCGCCAAAACTCTTTGACGCCTTGAACCCTTGTTCATTAATCACCCAATAAACCCACACATCACCCCCTTCCGACACCAATTAGTCAATCATAAAATAACAAACTCATTTACAACAAAAAAGCCTGGTCAGTTAGTCCACGGATTAATTTTTCTTTCCCTTCGGACAATAAACAAGAACCGTGTCCATCCATCCTGCCGACTTGGTCAGATTTCAGATCTTCGTTTAGATACACAGAGCAGAACACTCTTGCATTTGTGGTTGGAGAGCACAAGATTAATTGAAGCTGACATTGGGGATTAATTTCATGCAGACCTTCCTGTCATACAGTTTGTGATAACGTTAAAGGATCCTTGTCCAAAGTCTGATCTTACGTCACTCAACCACAACTAACCAGCAGAGATAAGTGGTCAGACAGACGGAGGTTTCTGTATCCACAATAATATTTACAGCCCACTACAGTAGAAGCGCAGCACCCACCAAACGATATTTCTTCAGAACCCGCGTTCGCTAACACTGTTGACCCTTTTGGATTTGAAAAATGCGCGCCATAAATAAAGGCTGTTTATATATTGAATATTACGTTGGGTGCGCTGGGGGCTTCGTTTGCCTCCCCCACAGTTGTAGTAGTAGAAGTAGTAAGACAAACGGCTCGCGGCGTGAAACCACCTCGAAGAAATGAAGAGGATTCAGTGTTATTTATGACAGGTCCAGGGCTAAACTCGTCCTTGGGGCTTTGAAAAATAAAAAGAAGAAGAAGAAGAAGAAACCGAAACCCTTTTTCGAAAGTGTCTCGAGAAGCTTCGGAAGCCAAATGGCAATTTCAGCAAAGCGGTTTGTCGGGGGCTCTTCTTGAGAAGCCGCACAAAATGCACAAAGTGGCAAAATAATTACTTGTTTAATTCACCACATTATTGCCTACAATTAACTCCGCCCACCTCATCATCTCATAAACAACAAGACGTTGCTCCAACAATGACACGACCTTTTGCTATATTCCTCCTTCAGCTTCTCGGATCAAAGCGGCCGCGGAATCATTTACAGAATTTCAGCATGATGAGCTTGTAAACTTGTAATCGTACTGTATTTTATGCACATACTGAATGCCGTTTACATGTAAATTACGCAACTGGGATTTCACGTTAAGTTGGGTTATGCTGTGCAGAGTCAGGGCAGGGAGTAGTAAGTGACGATTAGCAATAAAAATTCCAAACAATTCATCTGTTTCCTGTATAGCTTGTGATGGAAGAAACTGGTTGAGAAAAACTTTTCTTCTTCAAGATGCAAGTGTTTGGGAGGGAGACGGACTTTTACTTGTGTTTCACGCTCTTGAGGCTGTAACATGCATTTAAACACAGGCTTCAAAATCCCACGTTTACAAAATATATACAAAAGTAAGAAGAAGTTGATACAACAACTTTAATGGACTCGGTTCTTCAGCAGCAGCAACCAACAACAACAACAACAACAACAATCATTCAACTTGCTGAGCAGAAGTTTTGACAGACGTGGTAGTGTACGTCAAGTTTTTGAAACGACCAGATTCCTCAGCCTTTTTACTCCTGCTTCTTGCTCTACTAATCTGTGTTAATGTTTTGGCTAATTCTTGCACCAAGCTTAATTCACAGGCCCTGTGTGGTTGGAAGGGATGAGAAACGAGATTAATCGCCTTCAGAATCAATTAATACAAAAATCGGATGACGGGCGGCAATCTTGCTTGCCCTTGCCACAATCTCATCCATCAATCTCCTCAAGCTTGGAGCAGGTAAAAGGATTTATGCTATGAAATGGCTTTAATAAGTACCACCTTTCAATACTAGATTAATGGACGTCAGTCAAAGCTGGGCGTTTTACAAGCTAGAAAAGTGCAAAGATTATTTTGCTATGTCCAAGTGCCGTTTTGTACAAGTTTGACGATTCCGGGAGCTACCAAGTCAGATAGGTTGTATCGCCATGCTGGGATTTATTAAAAAATGCAATTTTGGCTAAACATTTGTATGAATTTAGGCTTTTAAGCTGTAAAATTTTGCACTGTCAAGGCTTGAACCAAAACCAAGCTGAGCTGACAGCATAGTCGCCTGACCCCAGATTCGTGAACGCCCGGGTAGAAATAATACCCGAACCGGATTCGGTAATTCGGTGCCATTATTCCTTCGGATGATGATAATGATGACCCCTCTCCCACCAAGGGAATGACAGTAATCTGACATTATTGCTCCAAATTTTCCACGCTTATTTCATGTATTCAACAATATATCTCAGAATCCGAATCGGACGCCCACCCTCCTCGGACCGATTTTTTTTGTTGGTGGTGGGCCCGGTGGGCGATTGAAGCTCAACCGCTGCTCACTACTACTGATGCTGACTACTTGGCCCCAGTTGCTTTTTCTTGGTCGGCTCAGTCAGCATTCAGCATTGCTTGGGATGCGTGTCCCTTGGGGAAGTCTATTATTTCCCTCTTCATTCCCGTCCCGGGCAATAAAAAAATCCATCTCTAGGTTCCTACTTTTGTACTTTGCCCGTACTCTGTACTCGGGTATACAATACAGAGCACAAGTTAAATACCAGGAGTTGAAGGAGCATTGCATTGCATTGCATGAGTCGGGGAAAATTGTCTATTTGCCGGGACTTGATCAAGTTCATTTCTAGATATTGCCTATTGTTCAAGATATTGCCCGGGTTTTCTTATGTAATAGTTGCTCTCTGAAGCTTCAGTTTGATATCACCATCATCATTTCGGGATCTTTCTGATTGTGAGTGAGCTTTGTGTACCGAGTAAATAGGCGTGAAAAGTATGTACACAAAAGACTCCGACACTTTGACATTGACACCAAGAGGAGCACTTGAACCTGCCACTTGAATACCCGTGTTTACCCTCGGAAGAGACAAACATTTCAAGATTCAGTTTAAGCGTACGGGAAGCATTGAAACTCATCAACGCCTCAAGGCTATATCCTGTAAGAAGCTGGAGGAAGATTGTTTCGCTTTTGCTCGATGGCTTTACTCAATGGCCCTCTGCCGTTTAACCAACTGACTGACTGACTGAGGGGGCGGTGGCGAGTCAATCATAATTTACCGCTCAATAAAAAACTACGCAACCAATTGAAAGCAAGAGAAGTAATTTTGAATTTAGCGCTACCGTGACCTTGGACGAGGTTTTAGATGAATATTTAGAATTTATATTTTTTCAGAATTAATGTTGCAGTTGAGTGCCGTTTTTTAAAAAGACTTTACTTTCGAACTTTGAGAGCAGATGGATACGTGGTCTTGTAACTGTTGAACGAAATACGTCCCGCACCCCAGGACACTTGCTCCGTTTTTCAACTCCTTTGTAGAAATTAGTATCCTTCACCATTACGAGCCTGTGGATTCCGTATCGCATCCAAAGCCCACCAACATTTTTGTACTTTTTCTTCCCTTTTCGTTTGTCACTGCTTTCTTATATATATCGTCAACTTGAAGTCAGC
This sequence comes from Sphaeridia pumilis, assembly GCA_034698345.1. NCBI lineage: Eukaryota > Metazoa > Arthropoda > Collembola > Symphypleona > Sminthurididae > Sphaeridia > Sphaeridia pumilis. The sequence goes on from JAQGBJ010000288.1 coordinate 44,085, forward strand.
TCGATCATCCATGCCCGTAACTCTTTTACCTCCAGTGTGGGTAAAAATTCTGGAAAACTGAACCCACAAAAAGCATAACGTGCAGACAGAAGAGAAGACAAGATGAAAAATTATATTACAACAACTTTTCATTTCAAACCATGAAAAATACTGTCAAGAAGGTAAATATGCAATTTGGCTGGCTTCTTGTGAAAAATTTCACACCGACGTGTGTGACCATAGATTCTTCTTCTTCTTTTTCCTTTTCTTTCTGTAGTAGAATTACAATGTGCACTGAATTACGTGGTAAAAGGGCTGGATTTTATATATATTATAGTGAGAGCGGCTGAAGCAGCTCGGGGTCGTCCTCGCCGACTCTTTCGAATCTGACGGTGATTTATGGGCATGTTCTTGTGTGTCTTGAAGTTATCTGGCGATAGTGTCAAAGCGCCACTTTGATGACATATTTTACTCCATCCACTTGTCCCCACGTCACTACCTTGTTCACTTTGCTAGCAGTTCTTCCTCCAAAAAGCTGAACCAGAGCCAAGAAAGACCGTTGGAACAACCTGTTCCTCTGCCGCGATTCATATCGCACCTGACTGACAATCTGAATCTGAGCGAGAGGAGTCTGGCCGAAACTATACACAACAGGTGTAACAAGTTCATAAGAGTCATGCGAATTTACGAATTTCTGCATCACGCAATCCCAACAACTCGACAGGTGATATGATGTGTGGTGGCAGCTCCAGCCGAGATGGAGATGCCATAACGCTCAAAAGCCAGCAGAATCCGCATGAATTCTTGATGTGATCATCATCATAACCCTTTTCCATTTAATGCTCATGACATGCTAAAGTATCTAAAGAAGGCAGTTTCTAATAAAGACAAATTCGCAACACTCACGGCATCCCCGTCGGTCCTGTTGGCGGGTACCTCCCGGTCTGCTCGAACATTTGTCTGCAAAATAAAACAAATTTCACGTTACTTATTATGACATTACTCGCAAAATTGTAGTTTAAAAGTACATTGAATCAACCGGAGGTCTCTTAAACCCACGTAAGTTTCTTCAGGCTCAAGAACGTTAGATGAGTAAATTTTTGGAACTGCCAAGAAATTTTTGGAAGTTCCATGAAAAACACTATTAAAAAAACTATGTAAAGAATTACCGAGTAGAAATGTTTCTCTTAAACGGCATCAAGCCCTTGCATTTTTATTAAAGCTACATTTTTTATTTCAAACCAGAACCTTGATGAAGCTTGGTTAATTACTCGGGCACGTGGCCATGACATTGCAAAAACTTTGAATTCTTTAACAAATTGATACAGCTATTTGTCCCCACACGAAATAATTGACGCGCGCATAATTAAAAAATTCAAACATCCCGCTAAGCGCGCGCTGCAGGTTTTGATGGGCAATTTAGCGCGTACGTAGCTGACTAATTACTCACTGTTGGAACTGACGAGATGAAACTGCGGCTGCGCGATTGCAACGATTTTTTTAATGAACTTTTCATGTATTTGGTTGTGTACTTGTCCTGGTTTAAATTTGTTGTTATCAAAGTAACGGATTTTGATTGTATTTTCTCGGTTGAATATATCAAGCAAGGTACTGTCGTTATGGTTCAAGATGGATCTAATGCTAAAATCACGTAATTCATGAATATTCCAAAACGGCACTAAACTCCAACATTATTTTTTGGCATCTTTGCTTCATCAGCGTTAATTAAATTAACACCGTGGAATCATCCCCATTCAAAGTCTTTAATTACTGCCACCTTTGACTTTTTCCTTGCTTGTTCTGAATGTTATTCAGCCCTTTCAGAATGAATTTTTATATTCATTGACTTTTTCAATAATCCGCACCCTTTTTTCACTCCATAATTCTTTGTGCAACTTGACTATATTTTATATATTCCAAGTAATTGCTGCTGCCGCCGTCGCCATCATCAAAACATAAGGAACAAATTACACGACGCTCTTCTGCCCTTTAATTCCTTCCTCCGTTCCATTCCATTCCATTGAAAAACGCAAGAACAAGAAGGCAATTAAAACATGGGGCGTTAATCAACAATAAAAATGCACTGTTTTATCCAACACTTTTGCCTTTTGTTTCCCAACTCTTTTTCACACTATAAAAGACGCAGGGTGAGGAAGTGAGGAGAAGAGGGTGACATTTTGAAAAATTCCCGGCACACACTCTGTATATTTCTTTTCGAGTTTTTCTCCCCATTCCACATAAACTGTAGTAAACTATATTGCAGAAGCCAGGGACAATATACAGCTAATTCCATGCGTTTAATGGCCAAACCGTGATGTTGACAACGGCCGAGAAAGAGTTGGCGCTTGTAAAAAACAAATGGCCGAGAGGAAATATAATGAACAAGGAACATGAACTCGACGTTATTAAACTGGAGAAGACTCAAGTTTTTATTCACACGTTTAGCAGCACCCTTATAGCCTTGGTTCAAGTTTAATTAAGTGGAGCAATATTTTTAATTTGACTTGCAATTGAGTTATGATCTCATATTACAGAAAGTAAAAGTCTTTTCCAGTTCTTCCAGCTTTTTAAACACTTCTCCTCCTCCTCCTCCTTGATTTCTCCAGACTCAAAACTTCATTAAATTACTCAACACCATTTAAATTGCTTGGAACAAGTCGAGGAATTTACGCACGCCCGTATATGCATTTTTCAAACCGGGGAATTTGATTTAAAGTCTGCTGAATCCTGAAACTCGTCTTTTTTCAGAAGGCGTGGGCAAAAATAATGGTAGCAATGCAAAGAAGAAAGGGTTACAGGTGGAATTTATGGTGGTCCATTAATGATGGATTGTACCAAACAAAACGAGCAAATATTTTGCTACCATCGACAGGATCCTATCTACTAAGTTTGCTTGGCGCTTAGCATAATAGTACAAAACGGCACTCAACTACAGCATAATTTCTCTCTCTAAAATTTTTCAAAAAAACTGTCCTCTTCTGCCGTGTTCAACGTATCTTTTTGAGTCTCAGTGTCTTTAAATGGCGATTGTACGGCGGTTTTCGCTTTGTCGCCTTTTACAGCTATCGAAAGCTCGGCCCAATCAATCCAATCAAATACAAATTAAAAAGTCATTGTGTTCCAACAAACAATATTACTTTTACATTATACATTATACACGTTATTACAAAAACAAATGCGAGATTAAATCCGTCGTCCATAATTGTTATTGAGAAGGCGCACACGTCTGTCATTTGTTGTGGCCCTTGTGTAACCACATTGAGGAGCATTGAAAATCCCTCTATAAAAGCTCATGTCCGGATTCAACTTGGGAATCAATCATAAATCTTCGTGTGGGGTCGCGGCTCTCGTAAATCATCTCGTTTCTTCTACTACAGTATCAGCCATATTATAAATCGACAATGTTGTTGCTGCTTTCTTAAGCTTTTTCCTATTCGAGCCAAGCTCGCTTTCTAATTGAACAGCGTAAGATCGTCGTGTGACCAAATTTGCTGGAGCATTCAATTTCCATTAAGGAAGCTGTGTTGTTGCCTACACTTAAACTCGCTTTTTTCTTGTTTTTTATCCTCCTCCCTCATTGAACAAGACAAATCCCTCAATCATGAATGAGGCGCGCGGGAAGCGTAATTCCTCCCTCCCTCCCCCACCCCGCCACTTACCGAAACATTTCATTTCCCCCGAAAAAAGAACCCGGAAACCTAAAAAGTCACACTTGTCCCTCTAAAAAGGCGAAAGCTGGAATGGAAGCGGACAACTTTGCCCAAATCATCATAATAAAGGACAAGTTGGCAGTTGGGAACGAAATTCGATACAAAACTTTCCCTTGATCCCATCAAAAATACAAGAAAAACTCTTCGTTTTGATGACAGCAGCAGTTGCTTTTGCACCACTACAACCACCACAAAATAACAACAAGAAAAAATAATACAAGGCGTATCAGTCAGGTCACTTAAAGTCCATTACGGCGACCGTTTTATCCATTACGTGTCGTCGGCTGTTTTGTGTGAAACCTAATCTGGATTGTCCGGCAAAATTCAGCCTCTTTTTTGTATCGTTTTAGACGGGGAAATATATGCGGCTTGCTCAGAATAACGCGATCCCCCTGGGCAGAGTCTCCAAGGACGAAATGATGATGATGGTGTCATCAGATGGACTTTGTCCACTTTGTGTACTTTGTACATAATATGGTTAAAACATTTGGTGCCCCTCGAACAGGAACATGACAGCAAATTAAATCTAAATGGTAATGTAAGCAAGCTTCAGATCAGACGAGACCATGACCTTGCCCATGGACAGCATGGGCCGCCATGGATGGACATGCAAACATGGAGTGTTTAAATAATGTCAACGTTTGGTTGACGCCGTTCATATAAACAAAAAGTTTTCCAGGGCGCGGATGCAGATACCAAGTTGCCTGTTTTCTCAAATTTGCGACGCTTGTTATGTTCATTCTGTAAAAACGCCAGTGTCGACTAGAAAGGTCAAGGGAAGAAGTAAAACCCAGAAATGATTATATTGGGCGGCGGGCAAAATTGTGGCTCCCTTGAGAAATCGCCTTCATCGACATTTGTTCTGCTGGCCCCTCGATCGAATGGAAATGGAAGCTATAGTGTTGAATATCTCGCCTTTTCGCCCCAAAAAGTTAAGCCAATAAATACAGAAGCGAGACAGCATTTGTAGATCGTTTGCAGACACTTGTTGGGACTTGAAGTTGAAGTTGTTGCAGTTGCCCAACTCGCCATAATATATTTATGGAAGACTGACGTGAATAAAAGTTTTTGATCTTTTTCAACAACAAGTAGTAACTCTACTGAGCTGCTAACTAAATCAGCTGACCATGTAACTTGCAACACTTGTGGGGACCTTTGGGAGCTTCTGAGAGCACCTTTGG
>JAQGBJ010000289.1:0-48867 GCA_034698345.1 Sphaeridia pumilis
CAGTTCGGCGTTTGTTCGACGGAAAAATTCCTCCTACGCGTAAAATGTATAACAAAGTCATTTATTTAAGGAAAACAGGCTAAAACGCTTCCTTTTTTTCTACTTCTTCTCAAATACTTTTAGTCATGATGACGGCCGCTATTGATGTTAAAAGAGACGGCGGAATTTCCGAAACCTTCTACTAAAGAATAATTGCTTTTTACAACAGCCATAATACTTTTAGCAGAGACTAGGAGTTTCTAAAGACTGACTGAATTACGCGGCAATTCCATCCGGTCGAATGGAAGTGAAAATTCAATTATGTTTATCTTGAACGCCAAATCGAGTTTGGCAGTCGGGCCGTGAAAGAAGTTTTCTTCATACATGTAAAAGCCGTAATGGACTTACCTTGTCAATGATATTCAGTTCGTTGATAATTTGCAGGAGATTGAAAGCAGTGGTTTGCCTCAGTCTTCTCACATGTTCCAGCTTTGGATGTACAGCCTGACTCTCAATTTCCCTGTGAAATCATACATTTCTTCACAGTCAGTTCACTTCTTTCTTCAATCATCATCGCTCCATTTCCAACTCGCAAAAGATTCCGCCAAATTCATCTCCTCTAAATGACCGTATAATCTTGCTTTATGAGACATCCGCAGTCGCTACCGCCTTCCTCCATTTACTCCTCTTTACACACTAATTCCCCTGAAATTGGAAACATCTTTCAACGCAATCATGCCGTTTTCTACTTTTACGAATAAACACAGGCATAAATTATATTTCTACGAGTTGTAAAAACCCCGAGTCGCACATGAAATGGCCAAAATGGTTTCAACCTGAACTGTTCCATTTCAGTTTGAATCTATATATTCATATACTTATGGTGAAACGAACGAGCGAGAAAATAGCGATTGCCCAAGTAAGTAAATAATGCGTTATTCTAGAATCTCGCCTGCAGCCCAAGCGGTGGGACGGTAACTACAAACTGCAGACATACAATACAATTTGTGTATGTACTGTTTTCTCTCTCAGACTCCAATAAATAAATAAACAAGGCGTTTTTCGGGCAAGAAACGTTCGCTTTTCATTTATGCCGTTTCTTCTCAAAGGTTTTCGGAGAATAAAATATTGATGAACTTTGAATGTGTTTGCATAAGTCCAAGAGATATAGGAGACGATGCATGAAAGAATGGAGTTTTGTGAGCGTGTTTTGTTGCTATACAAAGTGTTTTGGTTCGCGCGAAAATTCGGTAAAGCATTGCCGCAAGGGAGAAAGAATAAAAGCGCGGATTGAACAAGGTTGCTTACTGGAATATGAAAGCACCACAAATGATGTATCCCACGACGAGGACACATACTCCGACATGAGAGAATGTGAAGGCGATTAATACACGAAAAGCACTTTTAATCCGAGGCCATAATCTTCTTTCATACTCAAAATCACTCATCTAACAACGCAGTATTGTTGAACCGTCCTTCCCATTCGATCGACAACAGCACCAACTTTCATTCTATCCGATCATCAACTTCTCATAACCGCTGCACTACGTTTCCGGAAACCATTGCAGATGCTGCAAATTCACTCCTTGCATTCACAACAGCGACAGCAGCTCCCACTGGTTCTCCTGATGACAACAAATCAGATACCTTTTTTACAAGTCTGACCATAATCACACCACAGACGGAGCCTACAATTTTCGACTTATACAAAACACTTTTTGTCAAGCTCGTATATTTGGCAGGAAAAGCAACAATTCCCTGGTCACCTCTCTTTCTCCAAATATATCACATCAGCAGGAAACAGAGCGAAAATAACAACAATTTGGATTGATCCACTCGGCCTTGGCGACTCACAACAGTTGAAGTCTCAAGGGACTCGTCCTCAAATTAACTCGAATGTGCTTTGCGAATCTCTGAGGAGACAGCAGTACAGTGGCAAAGTTTAATTTGTAGAGGCTGAAAGCCGGATCAAAAGTCTTGCTGATGGCGAATCAACCAAGTGTGGCCATGAGGAAAGCAATGGGGAAAAGAAGAGAGTGCACAAGGAGACCTCAAGAAGAAGAATCTTGTTTCGGCCAATATTAATGGTTGTTGGAACAGCCCAAAACTTGTAGGACAAATCAGTCGACGATTTTCTCCTCAGTGATGAATATTTTGGGGCGGAAGGAGCAGCAACGATCACAAATTGATTCACAAATTGGTGAAAAAGCAAGAAATGCACAGAGCTCGCAGATTCTCGAGGAGTCGTTTCAAAGGCTCTACTGTAAATGAACCGACGGGCTTTAGCTCAGGAACACATTACGTGTTGTAGAGTTGTAGACGTCGACAAGACATGTTTAGTTTATTCACCACAACCAAAAGCATTTTAAGGCGGCGACTACTTGATACTACTGTACAATGCATGCATATAAAGCCAGTGACTCCCGGTTGAAGGAAACACTCATTTTTCCTACTACTACTTTACCCGTTCCCCATCCATAATACCTTGTTGTTTGCTAAAAATGCGCAACAGTTGTATCCCATACAAACTTGACTCTTGATGCAAGTTCCCACTCAACTAAACAAGGCTAATAGCTTGAGTATATGTAGAGGCGAAATAAGAACTAAAAATAAAGCAGCTAGCGTAAAAGCCTATTCTTAACTTTACAAGAACACGTGCTGTCGTCTCTCGACACACACTACAAACTCATTCAAGCCAGCCACCCGGTAAAAAATCAGAATCCGCAACCAACATCCATATTCATTTCGAAACGCTTTCACCCTCTCGAAAGACGTTTCTCATGCAAGATTTCCCACGCTCGGCAGTAGATGGCGCTAGCTCATCTTCTTTTCGTATACAACAGGGCTCGGATTTTTCAGATTGTAATCTAGTGCTAATCCGGATTACGGTTTTATTTGCGCATGTAATCAAGTATCCAAGAGACTTAAAATTCATGGATTAATTTTAACTTTTAGACAAGATGCCTGGAATGACTGACGTTTGTTCAATAACGTTGACGCAAGAAACACGATTTCTCACAGTAGACAATGTGGTCGAGTGGTATAGTGTCTGACTGCGTTTCGTGTAAACTGGGCTTCAAATTGAAGTTATTAACTGCCTTACTGGAGATCAATAAAAGTACTCCCAGGTTGCAAGGTGAGGGCCCGCACTGAGCTTCCTGTACCAAGGGATTGAGTTACCCTGTACTTCAAGACACCAGATGTGGGGCGAGGGTCGAGGAAGCGCTGCAGACATGAGCCATTCGAGAACTGTCTACTATTTTTGCAAGTTATGTCTGCATATTAATTCTTTTTGCTTTTGTGTGAATTAAAAATATTAATTTTGCAAAATTTTGGAACTTGAAGCCGGAAGAGGAATTAAGACAATGAAACGAGAATCTTTTCTTTTCCCTGCGCATAAATTAGAAGGAACCAGCTGTGCCAGTCGAATCTTTCCACCAGCTTTCAAATTGGGTATCCCAGCGGAAACTTGAATATGGACCCCCTCTTGAGACCTCACCTTTCATTCCGAGATAGAGACAGTAGGCTCGTCCAGGTAAAAGCTTTAAATCATGCCGTTCTATTCTGCTGCCGCCGCCGGAGAAACTTTTCCGGGCTCCTGGAAACCGCGAGAAGATTTAGACTGGAAACAATAATCTTGATCCGTTCATCGCCTTGGGTGTAAGGGATGATGATGTTGATGTAGTGTTTTCTCTGATGACAAGGCTCTCACAGAGTTATGCATCTCATTTCTTTTCATCAATTTCCTATAGAAAGTTGCATAAATTTCCCCCTGACAACAATAACTTGTGTGCCGGAGGAAGCGAGTCGCTAGTTTCACGCCGGGATCAATATCAGACCCGGTACTTCCATGTTTACATTGGTTACCTACTCAAGCTTCAATTTATACAGGCGATCATCAGGATCTTCCCCCATCCCGGTGGTCGTCACAAAGATGGAAAATCTGTTAGCTCTGCTTTTCCAAAGCAAATGTTTGCATTCGCTCAAGTTACTACTACTATACAGGCTCAAGGTATACACCACCACCTTCCTGTCCAACCGCTAGCGCAGGTGCTATAGGAGCCAATGTATAATGAAAATTTTGAATGCCCGGGGAAAATTTCATAAGCTTTGGTTATTTTGTTCCTCTGTGTATACTCTGCATGCACATTTACAAATATTCATATCATGTGGAATTTTGTCATATGGGGAGCAAGGATTGTTCATTGCGTTCGCAACGGGAACTCAAGAATGTACATTCATTGTCTTCTATTGTTCGTAATTGCTGGGTGAAAGAATGGTGGGGGAGATGTGTAGATAAATGTCAAAGTATGCCGATGAATGATTACAAAAGTTGTTCTTGTGCTGAATAGACAGAGACGGAAGTCGAGGGCACGGGTAAAAATGGCTGCATGTGTTATGACATTTCTGTGATTCTCAGGCAAAGTTGTATAACGAACATTGCTGTAGATTTGGTTGCAAGTTTTTGCTCTTGTTTTACCTGTCTTTTGGTCAAGGATGGAGGAAAGATTAGAAGGTGGGTGTCAGTCAGCTTTGTGTTCCCTGGGACGGAAAGGCAAAAAGAAGAAGAAGGTAAAGAAGAAGATGAGACGGAAATTTCTATCCTTGTGAACGGAAGGGAAAGTTGGTTTCTTCTTTGAATTGGTGGTGGTGGTCTGGTGGCTGCTGCTGCTTTCTCCACGACTGTGCGCCTACTCCGAGAAACTTTTTCCGATTACAAGTACACAAGTGTGTGGAATTCGCTTCAGTTCGTGCTCTGCTTCGAAATTCAGCACATCCGTTTCCGTGGTGCTCCGCAACTGAGAGTGTTTGTCACACGTTTCCCTAATGCCCTTCTGTCGTCTTTATCCATTTGGTTTCATCGACAACTTATTTCATCACAACAAGAACCAAGTACACCAGTAGAAGAACCACACCAGCTTGTCTCCTCTCAGCCGAATCTAACAAGACGCTTTTCTACCAAATAAATTTTTAAAACGTCTACCACTACGGAGTACCCGAGTTTTAACCTTGCAAATACGTACTGTCTGTGAAAGCTTTTCCCACAAGAAAAAAATCCAAAAGCTTATTCACTTACAGACGAAGAAGAATCGCAAATAAACAGGTGCAAAGCGGTTTACAGCTTTACTCTGAAAGTGTCTTCTGTTTTTGCCAATGTGACAATTCTTGTTAACCTCAAAAAACAACTTTTCAAGCATTCTGTCTGAGAAGGCCGGAAGTGCAGTTACATACAGTCACCTCCATCGTCGGTTGGTGAAAAACCAGTTATACCATTTTCCCTGAGGCTGTCGTCAGTAAGTTGAGCTAAATCTAATTTTGTTAAACGTGTAATAGCTATGAGCCTGGGTCTGGACTCTAGTCCCACTTTTTCGGCCCTTCTCACAGGGGTGATTGTTTTAAAAGGAAATAACTCTCTCCTTTCACTTGAGAGCAATTTAGCTACCAGAAAAGCAGAACATAAATCCATCCAAATTTCAAATAACCCTTGTGAAATGTGACCAACTTTTCCTTCTGTTCAGCTCCACGTTCCACTACAGGTGTTTTTGGATCCAAAAGCCAGACTACGGCTAAAATACGTATGTTGGAAGAGCTTTCGATTGGCAATCGCTGATATTCTCATCGACGAGTTTGCCCTTTTTCGAGAAATGTTTTCACCTCCGCCTCAAGGGACTGTCCCAATCAAAGTGAATAAGTATATTGGTGCTGCTGACATTGGCAATTTTTACCTTGTTCAACAACTATATGGCCGGCGGATATACATTTTGGAAATAGGAAACCCCTTCCGGTGTGAGCCTTGTGACTGACGCTGACATGTAGTTTCATGTGCGTATCTGTAAACATGAAAAGAGCGGCTTTGGCTTGTAAAGATAAACAACTCTGGGTTTGTCTTTCCAACACATTTTCCGTCATAGTGATCAAAGGAGACCACTTTTACCGTAACTGCTGCGGTGCCCTCAAACAGCACTTGGGCTCTGAAAAATGGCCAAAATAACCGCCAATTCTATTTTGTGTCTGAAACGTTGTTACTCATGCAATACATTTTCCTGCTTCAGCTATAGACTATGAGCTAGAGCTGGATCTATCTGATGGATCAGAGATGAATGAAATGCATTAGAAGGCTTACGAAGCCAGACCAGAGCAAGGAAATTTGCTGAATATTATCGGTATCTGTTGACATTTAAGTCACGATTTCAAAGGATCTATTACTTGAGGAAACGTTAATTTGAGGCTCAAAAGGAGGAAGGAAAAGTAATTGGGGGATCCATTTCAGCACATATCATTGAGGAAGGAGCTCTATTGAAATTTCCTCTTTGTAAATCTTCCAGGCGGGAAGAAACTGTCAGAATGAGGAAAGTTGGTGAAAGTGAAAACGCTACAGACGTCGTTTACCCTATGGGCCGTATCATATCTTTTGTTAATGAAGGCTCTTCGATACCCCAATCTTTGCCCCTCTGGTTTCCTCCTGGGTTTTTCAGCGAGTAACGATCCATTACTAAGATATTTATTATTATTAAGCTTGCTGCTGCTCCTTTTTGCAAAAAATGAAAGGAAAACTTTCTAGTTTCTTTTTCTGCCTGATTATTAATAGGCGTGCTTAACAGGAGCTGTAGCTGGGTAATTTTTAAAAAGACTTTTGGTAGCAACAGTAAGAGGATTCTTGGTGAGCTGGAATAATCGGCTAATGTCTCGAGCACAGTGCGAGAAATCGGCCATAAAGCAGTGTGATGCTGCTATCTACTATTTTGGTAATGGTTGTTGTTGGCACGGTTACAGCGGACTAGTTGTTGAATAGAACTCCTTTTCGACATTTAATGGGGCTAATTTTCAATAAATAAATGACGTAAGTACCCAGCTGACGGAAGTGGCTTCTAGATTTCGGCACCAGACTTTGTAAAAGCGGAGGAATATTATCATCATGACCAAAGTTTATGTAATCTTCTGTCGAACGGTACAGAAAACAGAAGACGCCATGGTTTCGCAAAAGTTTCGAATGTGTGTGCCCAGTTTGCAGAAGCAAGCACTAACTAGAACTTTTGAAAATCCTGTCGAAATTCTCAGGGGAGCGCAAAATTTTCTTGTACATGTTACAAATCGAGTCGTTGGAAAAACTGAAAATGCTGAACAAAAACATGCAATCACCGTTTCATATGTATTAAAGATTCAAATAGTGGAATGTAATGTTGACGACGAAAAGTCTTGAAGCCTTACCCATATGTGGGACGCGGTGAAGAGAAAATTCTTTTATTGTAGAAAAAGAAGAATGCAAACAAGATAAAAAAGCCGTTGAATTGTTCCTTTATTCGAACATAACAAAATATCATGTGTCCTGTAAAGGAGAAGCATGTCCATGCATTTGATCCGCTTATGAAATTCCTTTTGGTTAAGCCAGTTGCTGAAATCTCCTATGGACAGCAAAATACTCCTGACTTCTTTTTGTAAAAGAGTGCAAGTAACCAAGCTGTCTTATAAGCCCGGGTTTCTATATCGTGTTCTGTATTGAATCTATGGCTTTGCAAAACATCCGGCTTGAATCCTGGAAGTATGGTTTATCGTGACAGAAATAGTCTTCCTGAGAGTAGTGTTCTTTTGCAAAGCTAGACAAGGCAGTAAATATATTTTTCCGATTGTTGTTTATGCAAGGAGCATTTCGTTTGCCGCGATACAAGAAACGCAAATGTAAATATAACCGATTCTGTTATTCAAGCAGGCTTTGTCGAAGGCAACTTTTCCCGGGTAACAAAAAAGGCTTTAGCAAAGAATATAAAATATACCCGCCGGTGACTTTATTCCACAACTGCTGGAGAAAATGCACGGGTTGTATGGAAGTATGGAATCACAATTCAATTTGCATCCCAATAATATCTTTCCGTGCAACACTTGTCCTTTTTCCTACTCTTTGTATGCATACAAATTTAGCTTGCTTGCAAACTTTGTATTCTGCTGTGAAACACATTTGAGCATGGCCCGTTTGTGTTTTCACTCGGCAAAGCAAGAAACGTGCATACACACACATACACACACACAAGTTGACTATGTGAACGCATACATAAAGCGCAATGCAATGAATATGGCTAATTTGATACAGCTTTTCTCTCGACCAAAAAGATCAATTTCACGCCTTTTAGATTTCTGCGCACAAGTTTATATCAAGTTTATGTATTGGAAACAAGGGAATCTGAATAGAGTTGCCGATTTTCGAATTCAGCTGCTTTCCGCTCGAAAAGATCTATTAGCCCTTTGGACGTCTTCGCTGAGGAGCAATGAAGAGTAATTGAAAAACGTGTACTCTTGCAGAAATGAGCAGATTTTCGTGGAGCAAAAACAAAAATTCTGTACGTTCCTCAGCCGAACCGGGACTTCCGGTATGCATCCAGAGATCCTTTCACCCTTCCATAGTCATGTGAGGTATTTCACTTTGGAAAGGAAATGCGCCAGGTTCAATAAATACAACCGCGGACGTGCGCCCGTAATGTATGTGGACGTCGTCCGATTCTTACATCGTCCTCGATCTTTTGAAACGCAACAATCTAGCGGCTCGTTTGTAGCCTACAGAGGAAGTCATCCTATAAATTGCAATACGTACTAATTCAACGGGGAAAATGCAGCAAAAATCATTCTCAGCTTAAATTTTCGTCGTCATTCGTTATTCTTTATCTACTTTTAAGAAACCGCTGAGGGCAGCTTAGAGCCAACTTCTTCTACGCCTAGATACATACTAGGTTTCAAAAACAGCTAAAAAGTAATGTAATCTTATTATTCTCTTGTCTAATTGCAGGCGTAACTGGAATAGACGAAAGACGTGTGAGTGAGGCTGGGGTACAACTTATCTTCACCGCTTTGTAAGCGCCGCCGCTAGCAGCTTTTTCGCCAACTGTTGCCCAATTTTCTACAAGTGACAAACTGGAAGATGTATGGGCGTCTTTCTGAAAAATATTGAACAGCAGTGCATATATATACAGCCTATTTCGGAGGGTAGCGGAACGATATCATCGTCTTGGACGTCTTCTTGTCTTGCTGTTGACAAGGAAAAGAGTGCTTTATTTAATGAAACGCTGCGACAAGTCTACTTCTTCTATGGAGTGCGCGAGCATCCGTCATAATCACGATTTATGAACCTGCACCACCATACGGATGTTTGAGATAAAAAAATTTAAAATATGCATTTTCGGTGCCTCGGGAGTGGGAAAAACTGCTATTATACAGGTATGCCACCTACAACATTCGCAGCAACATCTGTTGCACTTGACATTATTCTGTTCTTATCTAAATGTTACGACTGGAGAAGTAATTATTATTAGCACCGCGCTTTATGACAATCAAGGGAACTTAAACTAGGAAAAATTGCCTTTAAGTATTAAGTATGCATATCCGATTCCTGGAGCAAGGACGCATACGTTAGACACAAATCACTTCTAAACTGTGATACATATCAGAGCTATCTATTCCTTCTGCAGGATTTGACTTGATCCACACGGAATTAGGACGCTAATAGACGGCTTAAAGCGGTTACGGAAACTTGGTCTCATGGCCCATCTAGCTTTGAAACGGCAATTAATAACTACTGTACATGTGCCTTAATTCTACCCGATGGTCTAGGAGATAAGAAGGAGGACGAAGGCTTTAGGCTACCAGATACCAAGGACAGGGTTCCAGTTCCATCATAAAACATACTTGTACAATTGGCTACCAATTACTACAAGAATTAATACCAATTCCGAAACGTGGTCTCATAGAGACCATGGAATTATATTACCGACTTGGACAAGAAAGAACGTAGATTAATGTGTGGGAGCTGGAAAACTTTTTAAGGTTATGGTCCCATTGTCAAAATTAAAATGGGACGAGTTTGGCCGGAATAATATTCTCCGAGGTCACATGTGTTGAAGGACGGACTGGTTTATTGCGGGAGTAATGGCGGTGGCAAAAGTTTTAAGCGGGAGTTGCCGTTGGAAATAATGGATTGTGCAAAAACTACCCGCTGAACCGTGAACAGTTAGGTGTGAAATGAGGGAATATGCAGCATCCATTCGGCAAGTTGAAGAACCATTTTGGTTTCAAAAACCAGGCCCTATATATAAGCAACCAATTTAGTTTAGAAGTTGAAGAAGAAGCTATCTCACACTTTATGAGGTCTTGTTGTTGTTGGTACTTGTCGTCTTCGTCGTCGTCGTCTCTTGTACAGTTATGAAGGCTCAAGTCGGTCGATTTCTTTCAGACTTTGAGGATGCAACATGCATCTAAAGTAGCTGCTAACAAAGGGTCGAAATGGCAAAGAAAAGTAGGAGAGTGTATTTATGAATGGGAGTTTTTGGAACCCAGGCCATTATCATCCTATTACGGCTTAACACTTTTTATTGCTTATCCTTCTTAGTTAGTCATTGTAATCCTGGAATTTTAATGAAAGTTTTAGCCAGTGGTGCAAAAAAAAGATCTCGCTAAGCTATCCATTCAGAGTTCGTATTGGCACGGAAACCACTTTGGCCCTTGCTGGCCTTGATCCTTGATTCTCTCGATTCATTTCAGCTCGGAAGAGGATCCAGAAAAACTCTATGCATAACAAAACTTTCCCACGGAGAAAGGATGGCAACAAAGTTGCTCAAGCTCAGCTACCAAAGTGAAGTAACTATGTACTAACTACGCTGACTATGGCTCTTATGTAGCACAACCAAAAGCGAAACCTTTAAAAAGCACAACCATGTACTTCTACACCGCTGGCCTTTTTCACTTGAACGCCTGTGCTACACTTCTTTTTCGAGAATTTTCCCAGTTAATGAATCAAACTTTTTACACAAACTCGTTTCCCGGTTCATAAAGTGGTGCTTCCTAGAAGAAGATACAGTCTTTTACTTTCGACGAAGTAGCGTCCTTTGGCAATGGAAGTATAGAAGGGGACTAACCATTTCAACAAAAATGTGTCGTTAGGCTAAATCTTATAGAGCAAAATTTAATTATGTCTGACGGCAAATCCGTCATTAGTTTCTAAAGCTTTTGAGAACAACCTGCGAGCTCAGGTTCAATTTTTGTTTTTTTCTTGCTACTACACTTTTAAGCATATATGAGAGTAGTAATATACGCGTGCCCAAGAGGCGCTTGACTAACTTTAAAGCTAGAAGAAATGAAGGCATGGTTGAGAGAAATGGCTGCAATTGCTGCTATCCTTACGGCCAAAGGTGCTACGAGGTATATAACAGTCAGGAAAATGTCAAGTGCCCAGTGGCACGATTACGTTTCGAGGCCTCAAGTGGCTACTTTTCCGGCAGCTGCTAGCAAGTGGGATGTGTTCCTTCTTTCTCGTTAGGTAGTTTACAAACAGTGGGAAGAATTCTGCCGAATCCTTCTGTCACAGAAACTTGTGAGTTGCTTGCAAGTTATATAGCATCTCAAAGGGATGCTTATGCAGTAGATTAACAGCTCTCGAGATGTGAACCGGATAACGCATACACTCTTCCCCACTTTTCCGCATTTCAGCCAATGTCTTTGAGGTTACTTGAAAAGTGGAAGCAAACTTGTAACTTTTTTCCTCCACTAACTAACTTTTATGTGCACAACCCAGTGAACATATCCACTGCTAATACATATGTCGTATTAACACATGCGTTCAAAAAAGCACTTTCCATTTCGTGCATATTTGGCCGTAACCTTCCCCCAAAGAATTTCCATCAGCAATTTATTTATGTCTTGAGAACTTGCGGATGATGTAGGTTTCATCTGTGTGTTTAAAAATCGCTCTGATTTATGTTCACTGTGCATCCGTATTGCTAATGCAGCAAATATTGCGTGTTATCGATGAACGAAACTATTGCTCCAGTCGGAATCAAGAGTCAGAGATGATTAAGATGATTAAGATGATTAGGGGAAGATCAAAAACTATTATTTATTGGCAAATTTCCAGACGAATCCCGGAACATTAGTTTCAGCAAGATTAGGCGAAAAGATTAATACAAAATGGGCCTGGCTGTACAAAAGCAATCCATTTACTTTTAGTGTGTTTCTTGCATGCACAGCAGTTATGACTATTGTAGTGGGGTGGGGACTGTGTTGCAAGTTGATTGAATGGGACATGTTTATGTGATTGCAGCAATTCGCGATGAATAACTTTCCGGAAGAATACTGTGGGACAGTGCGACCAGTGGTGCATTCTCAGACTGTGATGCTCGATAATCGGGTGTACCAGCTCAAGATTTTGGATCTGCCGCCCATTGCCACATTTCCGCTCAACTCGCTCGAAGAATGGAAGAACGGGGTATCGCTGCGGAGCGCTTCGGCGTACCTGCTCGTCTACGATGCGTCTAATCTCGACTCGTTCCAACACATCAAATCCTTGAAGGAGCAAATTTACGAGTCTCGAGACATGCACAACGTTCCAGTGCTCATTGTAGCAAATAAATTTGATTTAATTGCCTCCACCGTCGCTCCAACCACGACGTCTTCAGGGTCTTCTTCGTCTTCAGCGCCCTCTACGTCCGCAGCTTCGTCGCAAGATTCCCGTGAGCGCCGAGACATTTGCTCTATGGTAAGGAAGCAGTGGAAATTGTCGCACTTGGAGTGCAGCGCCAAAAACAATTGGAGAATCGTCGCCCTCTTCAAGGAAGTCACGAGACTTTGTGACATTCTAGAAAATAGTCATCATCACACTAAGGAAAGTTCTCATCTATCACACATGGAAAATTTTCAAAATAGTCATAAATGTGCCATTAGTTGACGTAAAGTTAACTTTTAATCTCTGTCAATACAACCTCTCTGAATCAGACGCACACTTTTATCAATTTACTTTTACTTTCATACATGCTCCTGTCTTTTGAAAGCGAAATATTGCTTGTATGAATTTGTTCTCCAAACCATTTACAGTTTCTTCCTCTCTGACCAACTTGACCGGAATGAATGTATAGAACTAATTCATCGAGGTTCGTGGTATTTTACCACCATGTGGAAGTAACTTTGTTCGTGCTCTTGTAAACTGCGTGGGCTGCAGAAATTTGATGGCAAGCTGGAAAGTGAAAGCGGAGGTTATTTAAACTAGGACGCGGGAAACCACATACTGCGGGATCCTATTAAAACTTGTGCTGGAAAAAAATTATTGATTTGTCGACCTATATAGAAAGCAGTGTTGACTCAAGTGCTGGGAAACGTAAACGATAGAAAAGCACTAGCGCCACCCAAGGGCACTCGTCATTTACTGTTCTCCAACAAGAAGAGCAAATTAACGGTAGAAAGAAAAGCAGAGACATACATGTGGTGAAACTCTCATGTACATAAATCCTACGGGCTTTAATTCGCGAATCAATCATTTGAAATTACAGCAAACGTAATTCCCCACAGCTTTTACTGTTATTTGCTCGGGAGGACAAATGCATCGTGTGTTTCGCTTATTGCTTCCCAGAAACCCTCGTTTGTCACTCGTATCGGGACATTTGGATGGATCAATCAACAACAGCCTTTTATTTGATTCCTTGCTCGCAAGTTTCTCGCTCTGTATTTTATATATACGTGGAAAGACATTTGCCATTCTAAAATTAAAGGTCTAAAATTCTGCAAACCCTTTCCATTTCTTACTGCCACTGACTAAAAGTTTTGATTCGGCTGTGAATTCATGAATTTCTCCTTTTCTTTGAACTTTCCCCAACTTTAATCAGTCGATTTCTTCATCTAAAAATTCCAAGAATTCATCTAATTCTACCTCCCACGCGTCAAGGTATGTCAGTCACCATTGATGGAAGCGCTAAAACGCACCATCCATTTCTTTGTCAGAGACAAATACCGTTTCTCTACGGCATCCACCCTGTAATTGATGATGAATGATGAAGGAATTTTCGGACGTTTTCCCCTCTCCGATTCATTTACTCACACAGCTTCTCGCCAAAACTCAAGCCAGGTCCGTGTCTAATACCTCTAGACACACTCGTTTTGTCCGCACGACTTCCCAAGTTTACGTGAAAAAGAAAAGTTTTTATACACCCACAACTCTCATGACCGTCGTCCTTCTCACAAACACACATACACATATAACGTATCAAATATTACTATATAGAAACAGACTTGCAGCTGATCAAAATTGTGTCCGACCGTTCATACCATGACATACAGTTTTTGTAGGACAGGGAGAGAAAGAAATCGGTTTATAGGAACGAGACGAATATTGTTCCAATCGTCCAGAGATCATGATGTCGTATTTTCGCAAGTGGGTTTTCCTGTAATTCCAAATTACGTCGAAAGCCGTTCCTTCTCAAACGTCACATAGTTTTTCAATGCGAAACATATTTTTACTTTATCCTCCTTCACGATTTCTCTCTTATCGACTTTGCTGAGAATTCTGAGCTCAAACTACTACCCCGAAATCGTATCTCATAGTCAGGCCTGTAACATCAAAGAAGGCGACTGTTAACGCCCATTTTTTCGACAAAAGACTTGTCTCCAGAACAAGTTTCCCTCCTGTACTTATGTGTAGCAACTTTCTCTTGGCCTTGCCATTATGTGGATAGTTTTGTTGGTAATAGTGTCAAGTTTCGTCGGAGACTCGCACAAATGATGTGACATTAGTCAACCTGCTCACCTTGGTGACTCCAGACGGCCGGCCAGATTTGCTCATAGGGAAAACAGATGGAAATTAACAGAAAGATCAGGAGGACAAATACGGCAGATTCGTTCTTCTCGTGAAGGTCAAGTAATAGGACGGGATAAAGGCATTTCCTCATAACTTTCTCCTTGAAAGCCACAAAGTCTGAAATTACAGCTTCCCACTCCTGCAAATTCCAAATGTCTGTCTGCACAAGTTCATCATCAGCACGGTTCAGCCGAGCGTACTCATCGTTCTATAATAATTTCCGTATAATAAACGCAGCACGTATATTATCCGATAGAACCAGTAATAATAGCAGATGGATAGAACAGTAAAGTACCATTATAGAAGCAACCTACTCAACTTAATCCCCAAGGTAAATGATGATATCCACCTCGGCCATCTTTCCTCGTATATGCTGTATTATTTCCAAACCCGAAAAGCCCGCCTCCAGTAATCTCATCATCTTATCCGCCATCTGATGCGAATCCGCAAGACCACACTTTTAGTCATTAAGCTTATATGCATTTATGGATCCTAAAAGTAATTCATAACCTGGAAACCGCCCTTTTCACAAGGCACGGACTATGTGGAAACATCTCCTTGATAGTCTACGTCCTGCTTCATACAGCCCCAGCTAACTTTCAATACATGCTTTTCTGTTTACGGGGATTGTAAAAATTATAGTCGGACTGAATTCATATTCTAAGCTGATGTTATGACCAAGCGCAACCGAACCCCGTTTGACAGAGAGGTTGTAAATGAGTTTATTTGCTGTAAGAGGTTTATCATTAGATGAAATATTATAATCCTTTGTGAAACAACATTGACAATTAGCTTAAACAAGCCGAAAAACTGTTATTCTATAAAATTTTGAGGCTAACCTACTGGTTCTTTTGCATAGGTCAGAACAACCCTGTGAATGAAGTCATTGAAAGGCACAAGATCAATAGCATATTGAGAGTGACCTACTCATTGTATGTGTGTTTTTGATCAGAGAAATATCAAAATTGCTTTCACTATGTCAGTGTGCATGATTCAAATAATTATTCCTACAAAGCCATATAGTGTCCACCAGATGCGTTCACCCCGAATTTCTCTTGGTATTCTCGTTGACCATGTTAGTGAAAGTATCTGTCGGTATCTAATCTATTATAATTACTCTAGCTGAAATACATACCGGGAAGGAGAAGCTTTCTTGGAGAGACGTTAAGTAACATTAGTACGCGGAAGATTGGGATAAAGTAAGTCACTTCAATATGAACAATAGCATTTACGTTATAATCATTACATAGTGTAGTTACATAGTTATCATTGAAAGAATGACAATTTCTCGCAGCTGCTTAACTGCCAGAAACGTGCAAGATGGTTGGAACAATGTACTCGGTCGAGTACAAAGTTGCCGTGAAGATTATATTCTGTACAATGTGTAATCAAGACTCGATATAATTATAGATGAGTAATAAAGCCAAACTATTTCAGTAAGGACTTGTTACACCAGAAATGCTTTGAAAAACCTTTGTCATAATACCACTAAAATAATAGACGACCTTTTGCCCTTCGGCATGCATATATGGTAGCTCACTCAAATATTCGCTTCACAGCGGCGAACCGTTAATTTGATTAAAGTTGTATCCAAGCTTTTAAGCTTTTAGCCCTGACTGACTGACAAAAATCAATCACGAGAAAGAGGTCAGGCAAAATTGCATCAGATTGCATTAGCTCTTAGGCAGAGGTTGAGGAAAATATTGTCGTGGAAAGGCCATTCTCGATCAATACGACGGTCAACAAGACTCGACAGTAATGCGGGCCGCCTAATATATACGTTCATATAGACGAGATCATTTCGGAGCTTGATAGATCCATCATGGTCCCGCTGGCTAAATCAAAGACTGATAGTGAGAGATAACTTTTGGAATTTCTGCCCGACGGTCATTTCCAGTAACTGCAAGGCTGAAGGCCATTGATTGTCAAAGGCGATGAATGTCTCGTCGACGACGCCGAGACGTGCTTTATAGCTCCGAGTGTTTTGTGTTATGCGTTGGTTCGGGGAGAGAAGACCTTGACGATACTACATTTCCTCTTTGTCTTCTTCAGCAGGCTCCAAGTGCATTTCCGTAACGACTTTCCTTGTAGGCTCTTGCCCGAAGAAATTTACGGGGAAGAGAAACGACGACACGGAGAAAACTTTTGAACGGTATATATACATGTGAACATTCTTAGGAACCCACAGGCAGTGGCGGCAGGAATCAAGATCAAACGCGTTGAGCATTCAGATAAAGTTGTTATACTCGAAGACCTGTTGGTGATGTTTAACTGCTGGAGAAATATATACACACAAGTTGAGGGACATAAAGATAATGGAAAGCCAAGTGACACAGATTGGTGAAATAGCCGTCATGAACCTCGTCTTGAGATATGGATGCAGTCAAGACTTGCCGAACAAACTACTTTGTTTTGGCCCTTGGGGGACAAGATTCCAGCAGCTTCTTTTTCACAAGAAGTGCAATTTCACGCCTTGAAATATAAGTCTTCTGCATTCCATCTAGCTTTACAGATTCTCTGTGTATTCTTATATTATATAATATGAACGCAGACGGCGAGTAGATGATGACTTACTTTCTTGAGACTTTCGTACTTTCGTCCTTCCCTTTCTACTTTCCAGCTGCAAGCAAGTTTCAGGGAATCGACTCGTCTTTCAGCTTCCTCTTGTAGTGTTTACCGAGCTGCGTCCTCAAGCATGTTTTCTCTAAATATGGTACAAATCCACAAAACTTATTAATTCCCCGTGGACCCTGCGTATGCCGTCAATGCATGCTCTTCAAAATTCGTATTTATAACCCTACGAGGAAAAAGTTCTTTACAGCCCGCCCTGCGATCCTGACAAAGCTTTCTTTCTCCCCTTTTTAGCATGGGCAAGATATAGTAAAAAGAGTGAAAAAATATTAAATATCATATATATATACTGCCAATTCCCCCGAGTCACCTTTCTGTATAACAAGTGTGGGTGTCACTTGTACATGAATATCTTTTGGTAGACCAAAATTGATGCATGATGAAAAAGCCAAATAACTTCCTACTTATGGAAACAACATTCTGCGCGACATTCACATGTATGCGTGTCGCTGAAAAAGTATTGGGAGCAAAAAATCCCTCAGTTTCAATCTTGTATATATGTACGCACGTCAAACGCGTAAACTTTCATTACACACCATAACAAATTCCATCCAATTCCATCTGATGAGCGACCTTTTCACCGATATACACAACCGAAGAATACACCACCACCTCTTCGAGCCACTTCACCTGAACAAAACGAATCCCACTTTCACCCTGTTCCAATACTTATTCGACCGCGGGAGGTTTTTTCAAAATGTTCCTTTCTTTGTCCCCTCTACCTCTTTCACTTCTTCAAAGTTATGTGAAGGGTTTTTGATGGGAAAAATTGTGCATGTACCTGTAAGAATCCTTTAAAGAAAAATCGAAGGATAAAACATCACATTTCGCCTATGAGAATTCTTCCGCAAAGTAGGGCAATGTGATTCAGCAGGCTAGGCGGAGTCGTATACGACCGTCTTTTCAAAGGGAAAAAGCTGTACGTGATGGTCCAGACGCAATTTCCGCTCTGGGGGTCCTTCCCGTGCCCGATTATTATTACAGGTAAATAAGCCGATAGGCGACCGCTTCAAGGAACGACTTCGCTGACCGCAGCAAAATTCAAACACTTTAATCGTCATCTATAACACTGCGATTGTTTGGTGGTCTCTACAAGACGACTCTATGGAAACTGTTTTCTTCATGTAGCAATAAATACAATTCAAGTTTTTTGTGCAAAACAAACGTTTTTCTCCAAGTAACGTTTCAATTGTGTCTTTTCCCTCGGAAATTGTGTAAAAGTTTTTGCAAGAGAATTTGCAAGCGTGGTTGGATGCAAAGAGGATGTGTGTGTACATTGTGTGTTTAAATACAGGCTACTGAGGAATTTTACTATCTCTTGTTAGGCATATACATCTATAAATTATTTAAGAGAGCGATTAAAAGTGTATACGGTTGAACTACATGCAAGAGAAGAACGTAACATGTACAAGACCACTGGCTTCCCCACATTCATTTAAAACCTCAACAATCGCAAGCGAAACTTACAAGTAATTACAATAGACATACATGTTTTGGAAGTGACCGCAGCTGATTAATTTATAACAATAGCAAAATGACTACTATATGTACATTATAAAACCAAAGATTCAAGTCCAGCACAAATCTCATATGGTGGTAGTAGTGAAACGAGTCCTTAATTGTTATGTTACATTTACATTCGCAGCTGGATATCAGTAACCCTAACGTCAACATAGTTTACAGTATTGTATACTCAATAATCTAAAGTAGCGAATTTCATCGAAGTAGACTATAACCTGCAGAGCAGAAGCTCAGCTTGTGACTTATGTTTCGTTATACGTATGGTCAAATACATGTAGCTAAATAACTTGAATTGCTCACGTCGTCGTCGTAAGTGTACACATTAGATTATAGTTGTTCTGCTAGCAAGACAGTTCGGACACAAGCGTTCTTTGCAGTTTGCTCAAAGTCAACAACTATTGTAGAATTGCAAGAACCAAAAATGTCCCATAGGCGCATGTATATATACATTGTACGTAATATTCGACTGACTAGAAGAGAGAAACAAGTTGGAATTTCCAAAGTCGATTACAGAATACAAATGAGTTTTGGTCCTTAAAGGTGGTGGTTTTCGGCGGATGTGTATATACGTGTGAGGTAGCAAAAAGCAGACTTGTGTACATGTTATTTTTCGTCTGGTACTGTACCAAAGTAGCAACAGCAAGTCTTCACAGTATTTTCTCCATTGATTTTTAAACATCGGCGAGAACCGTGTTGAGTTCATGTTCCAAGTCGTGGTACTTGATTCTGACATCCTCAAGATGATCCTTGAGCTGGTCAATATTGGCTCGGAGTAAATAATTTCCTTTTCTGAGAGCGTTAAGCCCATTGTCCCACCGCTTCACCCGGGACCCGAACAAGTTGAGTCGGTCATCGTGTCCGGCAGCAGGGTTATCTTCTTCACTCGATGATTCTTCTTCGTCCTCGTCTTCTTCCTCCGAAGACGTTTCTGTCTCCTCTTCAGATTCTTCTTCTTCCGATTCGCTTTCTTCCTCCTCCTCTTCTTCCTCATCGTCCTCGTCATCCTCTTCCCCGTCACCAGATTTCATCATTTTTGCCATTTTGTCAACCTCCTTTTGCAACTCTTTCAAACGCGCCTTTTGTTCCTTTAATTCAGCTTCTAATTTTTTCTGTTGAAGTTTCAAATTTTTCCGCTCCACTTTGCTCGACAACTGCTTCTCCTTGACACTCTTGAGTTTGTTCTCCCAAAGTTTAATTTCTCGCTCTTGCTTCTTTCTAATTACTGTAGCCTCATCGACTTCCATGTCTTCTTCGGAATCTTCTTCATCGTCATCATCATGGCCGCCGCTGCCGCCAGGAGCTGCTCCAGCATTCCCTTCTTTCTGAGTAGACATTTGCCGACTAACCCGTCGACCTTGGTTCTGGATTTGTTCTTCTGTCTGGGTGAATTTATCGTTCGAAGCCACCACAGCTACACCTTTTTGACTTTGCAATTTCTCCAACTTTTTATTCAGCACCAGTTGCTTCTGCTCCGAGTCCTCCAGTTTCCCTGTAACAGAAAACAGACGTGCATTTATTTACAGACAAGCGGAAAGCAACAAGAGCAGGCCTCCTTCGCCGGTTGCATTAGATTGATGATGGTTGTGATCAGAAGGGAAAAGTCGTAAAGAATATCACGCGCCGTTGTTTTTCTATTTTACAAAAGTAAACCAAGGCGGCTTAAAGGATTTTACCCAAGAGGCAAGAAGCATGAAGAAGGATATATTTTTCCACTCCCTCCCACACAAGCCCTGATTCCTTTGCCGTGGTACAACTTTTTCAAAACTTGAGAAAAGCTTTTCAGCTAAAATTATGAGCTAATTTTTCCCAGCAGCAAGTGGGAATAGTGGTTGTGTGTGATGATGAGTAAGGAAATTAATTTATTACAAAGGAACTTGCTAGAGTCGAGTCATAGTTACGAGAGAAATATTCTAGTGCTAAAGTATAGTGACAAAGTGGATGTTGGGCGAATGTGGTGAATTGAGCCTAGTCGCTAACGAAAGCGATATATACATATATATTATTTATACTACAGTAAACCCTTGTTTCCAAGGCTCGAGCAAGTAGCCTTTTGGCAAGTCATTTGTACAGGTGGTGGTGGAAGCTAAGAAGGGAAAATTTGGAGGGAACATGTGTAGAATAGCAGGAATACAGTGAATACAGACGACTGTAATTTAGAAAGAACACACACTCGGCAAAGGAGAAAGAAAGATACAAAAAGTAGGGACTACAACTCCGTATGTTTTACATGGAAGAATGATGATAAATTTATTCCAACACGTTACAATTGAGGAGAAATATTAGACAGTAAGTTACGATGAAAACTGGTAAGGGAAAAAGGATAGGTGAAAGTTTAGTAGAAGTACATGTGCTATACTATCCAGTCGGATGTCCTTTAACAGGCAAAAGAAAATGAAATTTATATGAAAAAAGAACACATTTCTTCTACGGTTACACACAAGGAACGCTCATCTCGCTGCTAGCCCATTTTTCAAGGATTGTTTATGTTATTCTTTGTTTCACGAATGTCATCCATCCGATGATTTACTCGAATTGCGGGGAAGCTGAGTGAACTTGAAATTGCGTTGGTGGTAGAGAGTAGAAAGTAGAAAGAAGGAGGAGGATGAGGAGACAATTTAGCCGGTGGCGTCGACCAAATGCACAGTTAACGGTAGAAGAAGAAGGAAGGTAGAAATCCTGAGAGCATAATTGCAAACGGAATGTTTTACACAAAAGTCAGTAGGAAAAACGAAACCTTCCAACACGGAAGAATAGAAGGAAAGACAGAAAAAGAAGGTTGAATACAAGGTTCAAGGGTGAAAACTGAAGGGCATGACAATACAAATAGAATTTTATCTTTCTTGAGAAACATGAGAATAAAAAAAGAAGCAAAAAGCAGCTTACCTTGTGCCAACAAAAGCTTTTCGTTTGCCTCTTTGAATTTGGACTCCCAATCCTCAGCCGACTTCTTGACCTGCAGAACTTGGTTGCGCAAATTTGTGATTTCTTCCTCCAACTCGCTAATTTCCTCCAAATCTTCATCCTCTTCCTTATTTTTGTCCCCTTGTCCTTTGCCCATGCCTTTGAAGCCAGACTTGGACCTGCGAATTCCGGATGGACACTTGTACAGGCCGGACTTGGACTTGCGCAAGTCTTTGAAGGCGCGAGAATCCCTCCGGCCTTCGTCAAAGGGAATGAGCCGCAGCTGTTCCTCAAGTTTGAACCGCAAGTCGTCCACTTGTGCCTCCATCGTAATGTTCTGACACTTCAAATCTCGGTTCTCCTTTGCTAGCAGAATCTTGGCTTGAATCTCCAACTCCAGCATTTGCTTTACAGATTGGAGCTCATCACGCAGCGTATCAATGTCGTCGATATCAATTCCCATCTCGAACGGCATGTCGTCTGGAGCTGACGGCAAGGACGTGGCGGCCGCATCCAGGGCACCGCTCACAGCATCCTCCTTTTCGCTACCTGGTTTTCCTTCTTCGGTGAGCTGCCTTCGGAATTTCCGTAAACCTACGCAGTAAGTAATGACGAAAATTGTAGACTCCAAAAATACGAGTGCTCAGACAGCAACTCACCCCACTTTTTGACATTTTGACACAAACAAAATCAAAACAACAACTGTATACAACAAGGTCTGATCCAAAGGAACTCCGTACAAAGAAACAACAAACAACTATAGACGGGGAAAGCTCAAGGGAAATGACAAAAACACAAGCAAACACGCAAGACAGGTATACAAAAACTGACACCGACCAAAAAATCTGAACCGACTTTATCCATTTCTATGTTGCTATTTTTTTCATTATGTATCACCAACTTTTTATTCAACTGATCTAAAACAGCTCAAGCATCAGTTGGCTAATTCTTGTGAATTAGCTATCCTCAAATATACAGATTTCAAAGGAGCTACCCTAAGCTGAAAAAGTGAATCCAGAGAGGAAAAATTAAAAATTGATGGATTTTTTCCTCAACCACCTGCCACCTGTCTTGTTGCATTATGACATGCCAACTTTTCCCAACTAAAACAGCATATGGCAGTTAATACCAAAAAAGCTTTTCCTGAAATCTCTGAAGTTGACGCTGTAGCTGTACCCTGTAATAAAAGTGAGCATAAAACTGTCATTTCCTCCATGATAATGCACAACTTGGATAGATTTTACGCTTCCTTACTGCCTCGAAAATCCAAATTAAATTCCGTTACGGCCCCATGCATATGTTTGTCTAACACTAATGTTAGCTCGCAAAACTTTCTCTTTTTCCGTAAAAAGCGTCTTATGCATATAAAATGTGAACCATATCCCCCATCACTACTACCTTGCTCCTACTTGATTAATGGGGCAGGCTCTTTTTGATACATGTTCCTCACACTGAGTGTTTGCCCCAGTAATTAATTTCAACCTACAGGTTTTCGATTACAGTAATTATTTCGTGTGTAACCCACACTCTTGAATGTGATGGGCTGTCGCGGTCTCTCTTGATTCACCACCACTCAAGTCTCCTTCGGTTCAGCCTCCTCGGCTCTGGATCATTAATTAGCTGGCGCAACATTATCATTTCAGACTGACCACAGCGAGACCTCAAAGTGCTCCCACGAAATTCCCTAGACGCCCGCCATATTTATTATAGATCTCACTTTCTCTCATGCACCTTTCATCTCAGCAACATGTTCTTAAACCCCAATTTTCTGCACGGCTTGCTGTACTTTCTCTCACGCAAATATACATGTGCGAATATGCCAAGTTACATACTTGACAACCATGAATCATCCATTTCTCGAATGTATCTATCTGCCGAGGACATGCATTTTTGCAAGTGGAAGCTCTTACCATCATGTTCCGAGTCTTGTTCAAGTAGCATATTTGTAATTTACATGGTGACATTGCTTAAACTGTATGGAATACGTACATCCGTCAACTACCGAACAAGATTCCTGCTCCTGTTCCAGACGCGGTTGCCTGACACTCAACTTTCTCCCTTGCCTGCTCTCGACATATTTCTCAACCAACATGAAAACAAGCCGTGAAAACAAAAACATGAAACTTGACAGGTTGTCAGCCGGAAAGGTAAAGGGATTACATTAACGAGAAAATAAGGTCAGGCAAGGAAGGACAGAGAAAAAATTCCACAGGAACGTCACACAACCACCACCATTTACCTGTTAAAATTGGCTTGCTTCTGTCGTTAGTTTGGACTTTTTTCAGTTTGAGACCTGACTGAATTTCAGTCAAGAGTCTGTTGTGGACAGCATCCGCTTTGCTGGCAGGTTTGGCTTCAGAGTCAAAAACGAACTGAAACGTCCAACAGAAAGTTTTTTTTATCATTTCATAGAACACACCGCACAAGCGTCTACAAGTTTGGTTTGCAGAATCACTAAGGATGAAATTGATAAAATACCTTTCCTCTCGACTTCATGCGTGGGATGATTGGCTTGGACCTATCGTTGCACTCGACATGATTTAATTGCCTTTTAGTCTCGATTTCCTTCATCATCTGACTCCAGTCTGGACGCCTCCGAGGTGCCTTTTTGAGAGACTCGATTTTTGCAATTTTCTCTGAAACAAATCGACACAATTGAATTACATTGAACAATTTTACAAATACTCGTTTCTTTAACCAACTTTATTTTCAATCGCTGCAGATTCTGCTTATCGTATGACCATGCCGTATTCATGTCTTCAAATCTCTTCTCGGTTGTACGTACATATACAATTGTATATATTGATATGATATACCATTTCGTCCACTTTATTGCTCTGATCATTCGATAGTATAGTAATCGTTTAATTCTTCCTCTTGCGGTCTATCTATTGATTGCTAATGCCAATGTCAAATGCCAGTTTCAGTAGCAGGAATCCAGCTCCAAGTCTGTTGGAAAATGATCCTTAATTTAAACCCTGCCATCATATCGGCCTGCTACGTGGCATCGCGTAGATTATTGGTGAGGATAGCGTGGAGACGTTTCTTGAAAATAAATATTGATTGGAATCTCTATAGGATTCAGGAAATTAAGGCAATCATAAAATTGGCCCATGCTGACAGCTCACAGCTCTGCAGCTCTAGAAACAGTTTCCTTGTCTGCTTTCTCCTATGTTCCCATATATACCATACCTACAGACATCAATAAATATTTCGATCCAAGACGTGCCGTATCTGCCACTGCCAACGGCAACGCCATTCAACTAGCACACAAGTCTTCACTTGAGGAAGAAAGACGTAAAATTACTTTTAATGTTCTTGTTCCATGGTGGAGGAATCCGAGCCTTTTTGTTCCTACGACGGATGTATTATATGTATCTTGGGATGTAGCTATACACGACCGTAGTTTATACTTGTAGCTTAAGAGCTTTTGTCTAAACTTAATGAAACTTATTGGGAGAGGTAGGACTGGTAAACTTTGATATAAAATGGAGAAAGTTATGAACCAGGAAAATATTTTCTCACGACCCAAATTTCCTCAACTAACTCGCCGTAACAAACATCAAAGACCAATATGACTCAAACTTGTCTGAAATGAGAAACTTTTCAACAATGGAAAGGCCCTGCCAAGGTGTTTGAATAGCCCGCGTAATTGTTTACTTCCCAAAGAAAAACATGAACAAGTTATTTTGTTAGACATACACTTCGCCGAATCCGCCCTACTTCCGTTTCCTACTGGTTACGAAACAATGTTGCTATAGACAAATATTCTGATGAGCTTACACCGAAAATTCAGTTTGTTCGATGGCGGGGGCGAAAGCTGTCGCCAAACAATTGTATATGGTTTTCAAAACCAACTTTTAGTGAAGCAGTCTGAAAGTAAGACACTATCAATTTAGTCGAGTTCGTCACCATCTGATGGCTGGCCAGTTGAATGCGTATGTTTTGAGAGAAATTTCCAAAACTGACAAGTATAAATTACTGGTCATTACAGAAAGTTGCGTTCCATGGAGGATAAAGTGAGTAGACGCTTTGGACTGTCTGGCCTGTTTGAGAGTTTATGTGGGAAATATTCATCAGTCTTTCATAAACGGGGATTTGTTCCTTGAAACCACGCACTTTAGAGTGTTTCCCAGAGAATCCTCTCCCCAGTTCAATGCATTTTGGTCTGGCAGAGGTTCCGCCCAGTTGGTAAATTTGGCGAACTCGGGGAACCGTCAGATTCCTAAACATGTAGCCATGACAATGCCCAGCGCCACCAAGACAAAATGCACAGGCGTCCAAGAGAATATAACTTTTCAAATTCTAACTGTTGTACATGACATTGTAGAGCCAAATCGTGATTTACACAAGTTTTATGCCAAGTAAGCAGAATTTGTCAGCTTGTGCAAGCTGGAGGCTAAAAAAAGATTCTCATGAGAGAAGGAGAAAATATCCAACAAAGTTTTATAAATTGCTTTCTCAAAGATAACAACGGTGCAGGACAGCCGGCAACTTCTTTGATTCCATGAACTTTTCAGATTTGAAACTTGTCAAACTGATTTCGCGGGGTGAAAAGGGCTCAGGGAAATGGCTATTATGGATGAATGGCCAGATTAAGCTGTTCATCACACAGTCTCCAAGTGATAAGACTTTCATAAAAAGACCATACGAATAGCATTTTAGTCTTTTTTGGATTACTATCCCAGCTACATCAATCCATCATACCCATAACGTCCATTTTGCACTGTCTTTGAGAATCATTCCAAATTTTTATCGTTACCGAAGACCATGTGTGCTGGCTTCCATGTAACCTGCCTGTTCCAGCCAAGCGAGAACTGCGCATATATTTAGATGGTTTGGATACAAGAACATTGAATATATAGGCAAAAAAACAATAGATTGTTGCAGAATTAAGCTGGCTCAGTCGTCAATGCACTGAGCCGGCCAGCCCTAGCCACTTGTACGATCACAGCTCAAGTTTTAAGGTCTTCCTCGGAGGATCTTTTTTGCTAATTTTAACTAGAAGTTTCCGACTTGAATACAAAGTTTCACACAATATCTGTTACTTAATGCGCTTCAACGAATATCTCTTCAAAGTCCGTTGTACTGGATGATTACAAAATGCACACTTTTTTACTCATAAAATCTACTCGCCAAGCTTAAATCATCAACAACATGTCTGCTTCAATTATACTTTTAAAATACTTTACTTCACTACATGTGGACATCTCCATGGAACCAAGAAGTACCATCGCGGGCCCTACATCCTTCTCTCACCATGGTAAAAAAAGATTCTTTAGTGCCCATCATACACTCTATTTCCAGATACCTTAAGTACGAAACTCAAATTGCAAAAATCGTATATGTTTCTACCGTATCTAATACACGCGAGCAAAACTTGTTGCAAAACCGGGCAATTCGAACGATATTGAGACAAATGAGAAACAGTATGCTGTCTCTGATTAAGCAATTTCCTGATCATTTTTCAAGTGGGTTCAGAGTAAACACACAAGTGGCTCTTCGCTCTTGTTCTTGGCTTTATGCTAAAACTTTGTCTTTTTGCAACAGCCAACTATATATATTACACAGTTTCCGCTCCAAGGCCAGATTATGATGAGAGCCGAATAAGTTCCAAGTAAATTCATTCAGTTATTCTGGTCCATTCGACCCAAGTACTCATTAGACCGGAAAAAAGGAGTAGGCTTCTTTCTCCTTCATTGCTTTTACACAGGGATAAATTGCCATAATGTGGGCTGAATAGATTTTGAGTCTCGCAGATCTGCGTACACAAGTCTTTCCTCTCACTCCTTTCTCTATCTAAATCAGGTAGAGCTATGGTCTTAGTCACAGCAAGTCAGTTTGGAACTCCATGAGCGAGCGTATGGATTGAGCCCAATGGATCCAAATCTCGAGCGATGATAACAAATTGGGAATATCTACGCAGGCCTACTACTATTGTTTGTCACGCTGAATTAATTCCAAGAAACCAAGGGTGAAAGCTAGAAGAAAAAGTTGGGCAATCCATCACTGACTTGTACTACCACACACCCACACAAAGCTCCAAAGAATGATAAATAACGCTACGCAACTTGTTAGATTACTTTACATAATTTTAATAAGAGCGCACATTGTAGAAGAAGCGGGAACGGGACGGACAGAATGTGCAACATTTCTCCGCCCTTGGCTGGAATACAGTGAATACACAATAGTTGGGTAAAGATTGGAACATTGGCTATAAATATACAGCAGTTTCCCAGAAAAACTGTTTACTCTCATGTTGTTGGGCGGAACTGGGGACGAAGACGAGCGAAAGAAGCCTTCTTTCCTCTGATGTATTTCCTGTGTCAGGGCAGAGGAGACATTTGTAGCGGAGAGGAAATGAGAGAATCGAGTCAACTTTAGTCCTCGGATCGGGAAAGAAACTATTGTTTTCTTCATTGCCCACGTTCTTGCACTTTCACCAGCAGCTCATGGCCAATGTATTATGCATTTTCGCGCCGTCCACGAAACATACAAAGAGCAAGGGGAAGGAAGGCTATTTTTGCCAACATTTTGTTTGCTTTGGATGTCAGGTCCAGAGGAGTTTAATGAGACATTTCTCTCCGGATTTTGCACAGATACATTCCTCCATTGACTGACAGGGACCTGGTTTATTTGAACAAGCCAAACTTGTTTACTTCCTCCTTCCAGCTAAGTATGCGAAGGAAAGGCCAGTCTCAATTGGTCCACCCTTTGAACACACTATTTACAGTACTCAACAAATTTCTATCCCTCCAACAACATTCGAATTGTATGCTGATCTTTGTCCTCTTTTAGTCAACACTGGATTTCAATGCGGACTTTATTTTTTTTCACAATTCCCAAACCAAGGACCTGGTCAACTTCAGTCGGAGCTAGAAGCTGCATTCATAGTAATGTAGCAACATCTAAGCACATGGGGCTGCATCATAATTAGACTCAAGTTTGTAAAACGTAATTTCGCACCCAAACGTCATTACAGCTCATATGCGAGGGATAAAGAAATAAATAATTTTGATTATCAGCACGCCAATTCTTTCAGATCTCAGGTAAAAAGTTCAAACACGAGGGACATAAACTACGGATTTTTCAATTTTCATCAAATACAGCTTGTACAGTGATAATTAGAACTAGTGGTGCCAATAATCAGTGATAAAATCGGAATAGTGACGGAAAATTTTGGCCCCGGCGCGTCTTCAGAAGATTAACATTAATTAATTAACCAAGTCTCCGAATAGTGGCACCACTATTCAGAAAACCTCTTTTTAGTGGTAGGTTTATAACGGCCGCTGAGCATATAACGTACACGTTTCTACCTCCGAAATACTGTATGAATTTCAAGCGTCATCGCTTGCTGCGACAACCTGAACTGCCTCGCTCGCACATTCTAGACTCATTGTTTTGTTGTCGCAAACTGAACTCACTGGTCATCAAATCTAGAAGCTTCGGAATAGTGGTAATTTTTTCAATCCCCGTGGAAAACTACTAATTCGAACTTTCACTGTATATGTACATCTAAATCCGCTCGCAACAAAATTTAACATTTAACCACAACGCGTTTACGACGACAAGAAGGTGAGAGAGGATTTGAAGATTTTGACTCAAAACACAAGTAGCATTCGTTGGCTGGGCAACCGAGCTTTACTCGCGACGTGCTCTACATATACATATATCAGTTCGTATTGCCGTAGCAACAATTGTAAATTAACACATGTGTTCATTGAAGGCAAAACTGTTTTTCTGTTGAAGCTGAACCTCTGAAGTGAACGGACGGGACTGTAACTCGAGAAACCATTTTGGTTTTACTTCGAAAACTTCCATCGCCAATTCTGCAAGCCATCTGTTTCACAAAATGGAAAACGGAAATTTACTTTTTCGGCGATCAAAATCTGTCACAGCCCTTCGTACAAAGTTGAACAACCCAGGTCCGTTTCAAGCACCACATTTCTGTGGACAAGGAAGCAACAATGGCGACTTACGGGAAATTCTTGAGAAAACAAACTCGATCATGGACACGTTAAGCCAACAAATATGTGCGACCAACAAACGAGTAGCTGATTTGGAGGTTGATCGCGCAGTGGTCCACGAAAAGGTGGAAAGACTCGAAACTCAAATGGGTAAGACAGACATAATTGGTCAATAAAAATTCGCTTGATTGTACTGCTAATGGGCTGAAGGTCTCAGCGATTTTGCAACTTGCAATACCCACGTATACTTATATATTATGTATATGGTTGTTCAAAAATTTTAACAATTCATGTTTTTTCTCAAGCCGAGGTTCGCGCCAATGTGTTCCCCCCGATACCAGTGGCAGCGGCTCAGAAACTCCCAGAGCCCTCGATCTCGGTCCGAGGAAATCAGAACCTCACATACCATATGGATATGGCTGATATTAACGGCCCTGAAGATAATCTACCGCCTCCTTCAGGTACCGATAATGTTCAAAAACGATATCCTTCATTTACACCTCATTTCATCTGATGACGATGGTGGCTATAGGTGCTGTTACCGACCAAGTTACACGGTCCTGTGAAAAGCGTCGCCAGACGTATACTTTCGAACATAAGTTGCATGTAATTTCAACGCAATTATTTCGTTATCAGCACAGTGGAAGAGATCATGTAAAACTTGATTTTTTTGGTCATAGGTGATCGAAACAATCGAAAAATACATGACAGTGGGCAGAGTGTCGGCCAATGAAGCTCTCCAGTGGGTCCAAAATAAACATTATAACATCAGACCCTGCAACATACATAACTGGTGGGCTGAAAGACAAGGAATTAAAAAGTACCTCAACATGTACCCAGAAGAACTGAACAAGACTCGCAAAAATAAAATGAAGTGGATCAACGCTACAAGCACTGATTAAGTAATAAGGACCGGCACTGCTGTAGGTAGTATATGATGAATACGCATTATAGTTTTGACTTTGCAATTAAATTAATACCTTTTGATTAACCCTTCACTCCTTTTTTGTACTAGAGCCTTAGCTTTGCTAAAATTATTCAAAGTCTCGCGCACGGGCCGCAGCATTGCTTTCAACGAAATTTACTGTTGAAGACCGACCACCATGCTTCTACCCTTTTTGATCTATTTTCATCCACATAATTTATTTAGTCTTCTTACCTGGAGTCTTGGGTGCCATAGGCGGTAAGCCTGGCATTGGTGGGGGTGGAGGAGCATTTCCGGGCGGAGGAGGTGGTGGCGGAGGTGGTGGAGGAGGACCCGGAGGTCCCTTCTTATTGTCTGTGGGCATTGCAGGTCCTGGTGGTATATTCAACGGTGGCGCTTTCTCCACAGCAGGCTTATTCTTCAACGTGGATGGCGGTGGAGGGTCCCTGTTGATATTATTTGGCTGGACAGGACGCAAATTCCTTTTGAAGGGTGGCTCCGGAGGTGGTGGTGACGGCTCCTTGGGTTTTACGACAGATTTCTCGCTGGATGTGGATTTACTTGCTTTCTTCCCCCCTGGTGGTTTGGTTGTTGTTGTTGTGGCTGCAGAAGGAGCTTGGTTGGAATTTGAAATTGAGTTGGGAGGAGGATGAGGATTCTTTTTGGGCGATTCTTCACGTCGGATCGGAATACTGATTTCCTTTACTATTGGCACTACAACTTCCTTGGGTTTCTCAGGCTCGGCCTTTTTCACCGATTTCACGTTTATCTGAAGAGGCTTGGATTGACCGGTTTTCTCGGTCGGACCAGGAGCAGCTGCTCCTGATGACGAGGCTGCTGTCTCAACTCCACTTCCTGTTTCTCCTGGTCCTTTGGGATCTTCTTTCTTTGCAGCATTACTTATCCGCCTCCATGGAATATCAGACTACGAACACACACAAAACAAACAATATACATCATCACCAGCGTCATTATGAATTCATCTTGTACACTTTCTCTCCTAGTCTTTGCGCCTGCAGCAAACCTTTTCTTCTGTCTTCGTAATTAATTGCATCCCATTTCTTATCCACAGCATCCATGAATTATTTTGCTCAAAGCCTTTCACTGCAGGATAATGGCTGAACGAAAATTTGATGGGCAGGAGTATTCAGTACTTTGGATTGAAATTTCATCTCTCCTACTTTTATATTTACGCAAAAGAAATTGTCACTTGCTAGTGAGAGGTAAACGTTTTTAGTTCATATATGCACTTTGCGCATTTGCTTTTGTCAAACAAAAATAGAACCTTGTAAAAGTGGTGCATTCGTCTTCCTCCTTGGGCTGTTATAGTTTCAAAAATATGCTACATATACATTCATTTTAAAAAAACAGCGTCACATGTATTTATGTATGCATACACATTTTGGATTAGTCTCTCGGCTACGAGTGGCATGCTGATTGTTCTTCTGCGTAGATCATAACCATGGGATTTGTTTCAAGATTTTTTCATGACTAACTACTTTCAGTTTTTGTAGAACTCAACCGTTATTGAGGCGACAGAAAATATTTGCAAGCTACACGAAATTAGCTGGAGCTTTATCGATATTGCAGCCAAATGACATGCCCATGCTTTTTTTGTCCACCGTCAAATTTCCAGTGAAACAACGCGTTATAATCTCTGTTTGTGCAGCAAAAAATTAGGTCGGTAGGGCGTTCCGATTTTTGTTTCAGCACGAGGATTCTACTATTACAAACAACTATAATTTTCTAGAAATTAAGGTATAACTAAGCTTGATTACTTGTTGTCCAGGTTCCCGAACCCAGGGAGGTCGCGGTTCTTGCTGTGGCGGTTTGCCGCGGTTTGGAGGTACGTAAGGCATCTTGCACTATTCTATTCGGAAAACGTCAAAACCAGTCAAAGTTGTGTCTTTGTTTGTGCCTCTCTCAGTTACACAAAAACAACTACGTTAATTTCTCTCAACAACGAATATACATTAATCAAGTATCCCTATGTGTTCAGCAACGACATTCAATCACCACCAAGGAGGCAACCTCTATTCAGAGACTACAAGTTAAATTTTCACCGCGTATTCTTAGCACCACCTTTTTTATTCCACTTGGCCGGTTTGGAGCAAAACTTTTGAAGGAAATTTAACTTTGCTACACAAGGAGAGCGAACGAGAGAATCTCACTTTATCACTTTAATCTGCCTCGAAAGAAGGATTGTAAAGAATTGTTTCTCAAGGAGAGGATGTTCTCCCTGGTTCTGATATTATTCCTGTAGGTCAAATCACATTGCTTTCCAATAAAACCGTTTACGTCACTCCGCCTCGATCCACCACCATCGCCACCTACGCCCGTCCATCCATGTGGCCCGATTCACTATTCCCTCTTTGTGCCAGAATAATGCAAAATGTTAAACCCACAATAAGCGTCTACAACACACTATTTTTGCTCGGCGTATATACAGGCACCAAGGTTAAATTGTAAGACACTAAAATTTATCCGACTCGCCACCATCTTGGCCACACACTTGAGTAAGCTTTCGAATCTCAAATATTGACGACGTGGATTGATTCAGATTTGCAATCAGACGTCCCCAAAATTCGCAAACCCCAATGACGTGTACCCAATGTCCAACATTCAAGTTCTGAACGGCCTACAATATCAAACACCACCACAAACAACTCAGTCAGTTAGTCAGTCAGTGGGGATCATTTCGAACTAGTCGTTGGGCGCTCTTGAAACAAAAGCCAAAAGCAGAACACTCTGCAAACATTTCTCCTCTTGCCATATACCAGTCGAGTAGTGACATCAGGAAATCTGCGAAAAGTAGATTAACCAAAGAAAGTGCATCTTGTAAATATACCTCCTCAGCAGGTCTGGCATATATCGCCGTTTCATAAAGTCGTACCCTTGTTCCATCCTTTTTCAAAGCTTTTTTTTTCAAACCTCAGACTTTAGGCCTTTTAGGAGGCAATGTAAGTATACGTAAAAATATCTTACATGGCATCTTTAGCGGAAATATGTAATGCAGACCGAGATTGTTATAACTCTGCCATTTCCTCAACATCCTACGGTACATGAACGGTGAGCTATAGCAGTTAAAAAACATAAGCTAGACGATTAAATTAGTATTTGGTTTGTACAGGGAGGCAGCAGAACTGGTGATAGAAGAGCCACAAAAGTTGGCTATATATGCATGCACCGATACATTTGAAAGTAGGAGTCGTTCCCGTCCCCACATCCGATGAATGAGCCGGGGAAACCTGTGTTGAACATTTTGGCATGACCCAGTGCTATTTTTATCGGTTCACAAATTTTGCAATCTCTCTTGATCCTCTCCTCTACGACCAAGGAATATATACGTTCACGTTGCTGGCAAGAAAGAAGAAGAACATATTTGCGTGGGCTCCATCAGGAAATGCTTTTGACTGTGTACATCATTCAAACAACCTGTAGTGATAGAAGAAGACCATGCAAGTAAATGTTACAGCATCCGAAAGCTCATCTGTTCAAATTATGCCTAGGAGCAAGGAACAAAACGCACTTTTCGCTAAATAAATATCTTATGGTACACCCGGCGTGAGTATATGAAATTCTAGCAAAATGTACAAGTACACCAACAGGCCCTATATCCTAACACAAAGTAATGCATTCTAACATGTACGATTCTCGGGGCAATAATAAATCCTCATAGTATTCTCCCCGTCCGTTAATATTAGATTGAACCTGCAAAGTCTGTCCCTGCTTCAACTATAACTGTAATTTGTATGCTCATAATATTATACGTAAATGTACTACAAGTATTCACAAAGATTCCCCGTCCTCCACCATATTTCCTCTTTCTCATCTGTGCAGCCCGCTTTTCAAACACACTTTTGCACAAAACCATTTCACTTCTTCTTTTTCCCTTTCTTCTAGCCATAGCCAACCAACGATAAAAACGTATGCATGAGCGAATTTCAAGAATTGAAAGCTTGTACATGGAGATGAATAGTAGACAGTCTTGGAATAAACCTGAATATTATTCAACAAGGTGAGCCATCAAAAGAAAGCAGAGACCAACAAGATGTACTTATTGTATATATGCCTCGTGAAAGCATCAAGTCAGTACGTCTCCAGTCAACCTTCTTTTATCACAAAATTGAATACATGTTTTAGTTGCAAAAAAAATTGTGTAGACAAACAAGTCTCAATTTAAAGCAACACCAAATTCAGTTGCTGTACATATTCACAGCATCACTAGCTCATTTTCCCTTCGTGCAGATTTTTAGAAATTTCTCCGGTTCCGAACTTTTTGAAGATTGTAGGCTTGAATCCGGTAATTCTAGTTCAAAACGCCTGGACCGGGGGGATCTGAAAACGTTGTAGTTTTTTGATTGGCATGCAGAGTGGATTAGGAAATGGTTCTTTTTTGTCTGCAGCCTTGAAATGCTCTCTACAATTCTTTCAAGGATCCATACAATTAGCGTAAGAGAGCAGACCACGCAGAAACAGCTTCCGTTGATGCCTCCAAACCTAAAAGCTTATAAAGCTTGCGAGACAAGAAATTTGTCAAGAAGGCAAGTCACTTCTTGGTCGGAAAGGATTGGACGCTAATCCCTTGTAGAATACCTTTAGACACATGTCGTCCTTCTGCCAGTGCATAAAAATCCCAACAAGTATATATACCAGCAGCAGACATGTTAATATCTTGACAGGGCAAAAGTGGCAGTTCAAAAGGTCCTTCTTTTGTGTCTTACTTGTTTACAAGTTTAGAAAATGTCAATAGTGTTTAATAAAAATACGGGAGGCAAAGTTGACACGAGCATTGTTGTCATGCTTTCGTAGACGAGGGCGGGCGGGCGACCAAAAAGCCTAAATATACGTAGATACAAGGATACTTTGCAAAAAATTTAACTTGGATCATCACATCCTTTCATCTCAATACACACAAAAGCTTTTCGCGGAAAGCGCTGAAAAGGATGACACCGAACGAGAATTCCTTGCCGAATTTTCTCTTCGTCTTTCACCACCTCTCTCTTGATTCATCAAAAGCATGAAAGCATATGCATATTGTATACACCTTTCCCGCCATGTCTCTCAGAATTAACTCAGTCTCTGATGTCTGATTCGGCTTTTATTATTCGGTGAGCAAAAGGACAAATGGCTTTGGCGAAATCCAGCCAGTGGCGGCGGGAACAGAATTTCCAACAACACGCATTAATCAGGTCAAGTCAATTTCTCAGAACAAGACAAGAATTTCTTTCAAAAGTCTCAAAAGTTTTACAAGAAAGCACAAGAACTTTTGTTAAGCGTTGTTAAGCATCTGCTGTGCGTACACGGTATACGCAGATTTTCAAAATACGGAAAATCAGCAAAATCTCAGTATCTGATTTATAGTTTATCTTCCTCCTTCTTCTGCATTGTTATTCATTTACAGAAACTTCTAAAATTTCATTTTGTATTAAAAATTAACGGCTCTTGCACCATCGTTTTGACTTGTATATTTGCTACGTTGTATAACCCGTATGCCAGAGAAAGTGCTTCGGGAACTTGAAAACTAACGCTGAACTGAGCGCCCTCTGTTGCCTGCAAAAGTTGTTATCACTAGCGATTGGCCGCTCCTTGCAAGAGAGCTATAAAAATCGTCTCTAAGATTCAGTAATGCTGCATAAAAAATATAAGTGTATGCGAATTTTGATTCTAACATTTTCGTGCTCTACTAGCCTGAAATCCTCTTTCGAATCAGCTCTTAAACAACTCAATGTCAAAACTCCTACACCGGCAGAATGGGCTTCTTTGTCGATTCAGTTTCTGGCATATTTTCTTTTGATTATCTTCACTTTGAACGCAGTATAAAAATTATAACTCCCTAAGAAAGGGCATTGTTTGAACCTTTGAGCTCGAGAACGTTGCATAAAAGTATGCCAATTTTGAAATTAAAGCCATAGAGAATTCTCATATTCCGATGTTTAAGGAGCCAAGAAATACACGGAAAGGGCTTGAGAAAGTCATAACAAAAAGAAATTCGCAACCCCATTGAAAAATATTGTGATCAGAGACACTGAATGACACACTAAATTGGCAGAGCCAAATGTTATTGATAAAATTCCAAAAGGCCGTCACGTTTGATCACTAAAATAGAAGATTACGTTATCATCACACCCGCCGTACGAGTCTACCAAGTCTAATAGCAAGCCACAATCACACGTTTCTTGCTCTCATAATCTGATTTCCAAAGGACACATTTATGTATCCGAATTTTAAAAGCTGCAGACAGATGCTTTATTTGTAACAACTTCTCCAACGTTTCTATGGATGCTGAAAAGGGAATCCAACGCCAACTTGCGTGGGACAGTCAGTCATGGCCTCAGGAAATTGTGAATATATTTATACACGTGTAGAAATAGAAATCATAACCAGCTGACAATTTTTACGCGTGTTGTTTGAGAAAATGCATTCGAATAAATAAAGGCATATAAGCTTCCTGCTTCAGCGATAGCGGCTATACCGGCATGTTTTAAATGCCCATTTCCGGTTTACAGCGGAGGGTATAGTGGCTCGAATCGACTTTGAGAATTATTAGCCTTAGTCAACAGTAGGTTGCTTTATGGAGTTGGCAAAATTAGTTAATAAGTTCTAATTTGCTCAATTAAAAGTTACGGCCGTAATGATGTTAAAACATATACGATGTCGCGTCTGTACGCAGACAATATAATAAGAAATTAAATTTGACACCCCTTGGGCACAGCAAAACTATGGCTTTGAATGCTCATTGAATTTCGCAACTTCGAACATTGCCACGAACCAGCGTGGGCTCTGACTTGTAGCTACAATCAACAGCCCCACGCCGTCGGAAAAGTTGACCCATTTAATTCATGAACTGTCGATATCAAAAGCTTTCCTGTCACCACTGTGGTTTCTTTGGGGTTTCAGATTCGCAAAACACTTCGATATCGAGGACATTGCCATATATGGCCGTCGCGAAATCCATGTATTATCGTTGGTTCATTCGTGGTGCGTGCTAGCTGGCGCTGCGATGAGGCTAAATTGTAGCCTGTTGCTTCTAATGGCAGTAGATTCTATATCTTATGAGCTGCAACAAACTTGAAGCTACATGGAGCTATTTCGTTTCGTTGGTTCCGACTCCTTCCTCCGTCTATGATCTAACCAGGAAAAAGTTTCCCCGTTTCCTTTGCGTAAACACCAGAGGATGATGTGATGTGGTAAATCCTCCGACTTGCTCATCCTATTCTCCTACTGCCAGCCATTTGCTAAATATCATATACTTTTCTAATCCAACATCGTCCGCCGTATACTTACTGTCTTGCTTCCTCCTTGCAGCTATTTCCAAACTCTGAATACAACAACTCTTTCCCCGTTTCAAACTTTCCTCTTACAACAACTTCCTTCCTTGCCTTGCAAACTTTCAAACTCGACTTTTATCAATTAATATTCACGCTCTTCGCAAGTGTGCCTGTCCATCCAATTGTTCCTCGGCAAAACTTAAATCGCAAATGTAATCAACACCGGCCATAGGCAGTGCAGTGATACAACAGTTTCTTCAAGTGTTCCTTCAACAAGAAGTGGGGCATATCAGAAATTATTTTCATTACAGGATCCTGACCAAAGGTGAGAAAAAGTTATATAATGGTCATTCACTGTCATGGGGAAAGTACTGTCGTGAGTCGTTCGTGAGGTGTGAAAGTTGCAGTAATTGATAGAATCAATGTTGTTGTTGAAAGTGA
The DNA here is from genome assembly GCA_034698345.1 of Sphaeridia pumilis. NCBI lineage: Eukaryota > Metazoa > Arthropoda > Collembola > Symphypleona > Sminthurididae > Sphaeridia > Sphaeridia pumilis. Next base: position 38,239 of record JAQGBJ010000289.1, read on the forward strand.
GACTGACCCACGTGGCACGTTGTAGCAACTTGAATGAGCTTTCTACTGCTATTCCATTGCAACCCTTTTCCAAATAAGGCATGCGAGTCTGAGTTTGTGTTTATATGTATATATCTGCATCAGGGGAAATTCACGATCGCTGAAATATTCGCAAAACACTTCCGCTTCGTTCTGCTTGTCTCACTAGACTTTTATACCTTTTCTGCTTTGTTAAAATAGATAGAACAATAATTTTAAAGTTTGCTTTACACTTTTCAACTACATATAAACATATCAGTCTATCAGTACAATCTGTAGTTAAATTCTCGGTGATTTTTTGTATAAAGCTACTATCTCGACGTGGCCGAACTTCCACGTGCAGTCCGAATTCAGTGCGGACATAATTGATAATTGAGCAAAAGTTTTGTAAAATTATAACAAATATGACTCGGATGAAACCAAGCCTTGAGCCCTCTGCAAAGATCCCATGCGGGAATCCTTGTGTAAAAATATCGAAGAAAAGAAACTGGTATAAAAATAGCTCCCAGAGTGGGTAACAATATTGCCCGCCGTGGCTCTACGTCTATAGTGCATTGGAGCATCATTAACAATAAACTAACTACCCATTAAATATCACTTTTAAGTTAAAACACCAGATAAAACAAACGTCAAAAGAGTGCAGTGGCAAGTCTTCAATCTTCTTCTGCATCGGATTGTGCTATAGAAGGAGCGAAAGTCTTGTTGAGAAACAACAGCTTTTCAAGGTGCTCTGGCTCGATTGCACTTCTTTCTGCATCACATGCAAGACCCTGCTTCGAAAATACGTACTCTGCTTTTGAGCCGTTAGCTGGAATGCCCAGAATTTTCAATGCAGCTAGAGCTAAGCTCGGAAACCTCTTGTTCTGACTGCGCCACCAGGCTAGTGGGTCAGTTGTGATGGCTGGAATCGGGTAATCCAAGTAGGACTTCAGTTCCATTTCTGCGTCGACAGGGAATCTTAGACCGTCATATTCGCTGTAGACTTTCTGAATGAAAGACAAAAACAAGGCTCCAGCACCACCGTTTTGCGATTCACCTTTGACCGATACCCGTTTACTTGAGGGAAGTCTGATTTGCGTGAGCATGAGTAGGGCATCTCGATGAACGGACTTGCGCTGAGAGTCGTTAACAAATTTGAGACCTTTGTAGCGTGGGTCCAGAAATGCTGCCATGGCTATTACGTTGTGGCTGTAGTCTGGCGATTCGAAGTCAATGTTGTACGCGTCACCGAATGAGTTCATGATTACTTGAACAAACACTGGCACAAATGGCTTATTGTCGTTGTAGTTTTCAACACTGGAGTCGAAGGCTTTGAGCTGATCCCGTAGAGCGAACATCAGCGGTAGGATTGTAGATATTGGTACATAGCCCGAGACGTTTGTCATGTCCCGCGATATTTCGATGATATCATTCAGAGGTGAGAGAAGTTTTGTCAAAGTGGATAAGTAGGCTTGATCAATTAGATGATTTCCCCGAGGGCCAAGTTGTGCCCGGCTGGCTAAAATGCTCATGAAAAGACAGTAGGGGTTCCTGGCGAGAGTTTCGTAGTTTTGAAGATAGTTCTTTGCAGTCTGTATGCAGTCGCCGACTACGTCTTGATCGAAAATGTCTCGGATTGCAACTTTGAGGTTTTCAAAACAAGTATTCACCACTTGATGCAGACAAGGCACAATGCAGATTCCTTCAACAACGTCCATTTCGTCACATTGTGTTGAATATACGACCATCGAGTATACTTGGTCTTGAGAGATTTCAAATTGAGTCAATGATTCATGCACGACAGACAAGATACCTTCTTTTTCCGAACACTGCATGCTGAGCGGCTCTGGTAGCATTTTGATCCCCAAAAATCTGGACTCCATTCTCCACGACGGGTTGAGACAATTTGCAGTGGTCAGTACGTATCTTTCTGTATTACTTTTGTTCCAGGTCTCCACAGTAACAGTCACATGTTTCCCCTGAAACTCTTCCGCTAGTTTCTTCGATTCGATTTGATAGAGCTCATCGATGCACTCTGCTACTGTCTTGACCTTTTCAGGCTCATTCACAGACTTGAGAACAAAATCCTGGTCAAAGTGGGACAGCATGCCTCGGAACCCATCTCCCTCAACTATTGACAGCGGTTTCAAATCCATTATACAGAAGAAAGCCATGTTCCTGAAATGCCACAAACAATTAGATTGAGCTCATCTGGTGTGTAGTGTTAATGTTTGAATCGAACTTGACTCCACTTACTTAACGGGTTCATCATACGAAGTTTCCCAATCTCCAGTCGCATTCATATTTTCTCTGTCGAAAGTTTGGTCCATGGAATCAGACATGTCATCGTCACCGTCATCGCCACCGGAAAAAGAACCTTCACTTTCGACATCAGCAGAAGCCGTCGAAGAGTTTTGTTTTGCAATGGCAGCATGGGCCGTTGTATCTCTGTCTAATATCCCCATGTCCTTATGTTTGGACTTCAAGTGACCTCTCATCCCCGTCGTGCTTCCACCCGGTATCCGGCATACTGTTTGACAAAGGGTGCATATAGCAGTCGCTATTTCTCCCGGTTTATGCGGAAGAGCCTTAAAGTACTTCCATACCACGCTCGTCTTTTGGCCCAACTTGAAAGGTGTAGATCCTGCTTTATGCTTTAATCTGCAAAAATCCAAGAACCGTGTTATTATAGGACATTCCTGATCTCGGAAATAATGCCGATAAAGCTGTTGCATGCTTACCCAGACCCAACTTTCTGAACCCGCCTCACCGCGAATCTTCCATGCCCAGTTCGAACTGGTCCCATTATGATATGTTATACAGCAGGGGCGCTTTTTACTCAGGCAATCTGCAACATAAAAAACAGTCATTACAAGGGATTACATACATACCTTGTAATCCGTTATCTGTTTCCATTCTGAGCTCAAAATTAGCTGTCTCAATGTCAATGACAAGTTATTCAAGAATCAAGAAAACAAAAGTTGCAACTTACCCTTTTCCGGAAACGGAATCCCAGCCTCCTAAAGTGGCTGTAACACACTACTTTTACAGAACCTTAAACAGAAATAAACACCAAAGCCTTGTTTACTTCATTAAATTAGCTATTTGTATTGTCGACTGTTGACGAATGTCACAAAAAACAAATACGCGTCTTGGCTCTCGTGACGTTGTGCTACAAATGCCGCTCTTCCCTCGCACACTGGAATAAATGCCAAAGGCTGATTCCATTCAAAGCCGAGCGTTGGACAGTTCAAATTCCGCGCCCTTTTTCTCCTTCGTCTTCATTGGCTTTGGGGCACCATGATACCGTAAACAAACTTTGAAAATCAAAACAACTTATTTTAAGGATTCCTATATTTGATATTTATTTGTTCAAAATTCAAGCTCTTGTTAATTGAAGTGAAACTTCTATGGGACTTGAATTATATTCTTCAGTTTAGCTGTTTATAATGTGTTTACATTTTGTTTTGCTCGTTGTCACAGTTTGACAAAGTCATAAGCCAGTTATAAATGAGGAAAACCACAAAAAGGGTAAAAGAACTTGACTTCGATTTGTGTGTTTATCGTGTTTAGCTCTATTGCATCAACTCCATTGCAAGATAAAGGCAAGCGTAAACAGAAAGAATTTGCTCTTGTGATCAAATTTAACATTTAACAAGTATTTCCATTTATGGTTGACCACCAGCAACGTACATGTATATCCAAGTACATAACGGAAGAGTCTGACGAGATAAGGCCAAGGCTATCATCAAAAGCTCTAAATACAAAAGACCTTCTTATCAACTTTGACTCGGTTGTTTGAAAAGGGAGGAACAATAGAGTCATTTGAAGCCGAATATAACGATGACGACTAGTCTCACCAGGCTCTAAATGCGTACGTGTCTAAACGGCATTAACCGTGTTTTGACACTTTGGTTAGTGAAATGTCATTCATGATGGTTGCAGCGGCTTGGCGCTGACAATAGGATTGAAGGTGGTTGAAGTTTTGAGCAAGAATCGCAAGTCAACAAGTTAACATCTTGTTCGTAATGTTTGAAATGCTTGAGACGGAAATGTTGAGGATAATTTGGCTGGTGGGGAAACAAACATGAGAACGGACGGAAAGGTGTGTTAAAAAGTCTGAATAGAATAGTGAGAAGAAGAAGCGTTCTGTCTGTTGTGTATTAATAATATGTAAAAGCCTGGCAAGTGAATGCATCATATCCAATGCTATGAAAGCTGATGATGACACCGAAGACACAACCGCAATGAAGCGACCACATCAAGACTACACGAAAGCTATCAAACAAAACCTGCTGCCAGTTTGTTTCCTTCCTCGAATCCGCAACCATTCAGCCACGTTTAATTGTATATTTATTTGACAAGATTTTTATAAAAATTACTTGAAATCTCAATCAAGTGTAAAAGTTATGTAGTGCTGCATTAATTGGAAAGTTGAATGTTTTCATGTGTGTGTGTTGAAACACGGGAGCAATCACGGGTAGATCTGGTTGACCTGGGAAAACTGCAAATATTTGCAGGTATTTCATATTTAATAAGCTTCGGTATTTAATTTGGGATTTAAAATTTTGGTCTTGTTTTGACCGGCAGAAATTCAGCTAAATGAGGCGAATTCATCGTGAGTGAGCTTTTCTAGCTTTAGTGTTTTGTTGCTGTGAAGAACCGGCCGGCTATTTATTGATGAATTCTCCTTGAAATTGTGACGACTTGGTTTCATAATATCTAATGTAATAGTTGATGAGGCATTTAGCGGTGGTATCCATGTAATTTTTGTTTCGTCTTGCAGTGTGTTTGGTACTTTGCAAAGATTTCTTGCTTCTTGGTTTGTCTTCTTGGGTGAGGTTGTGTGTTTGGCTTGTCAGTTTGACAGCGTCGACTTCATCAGCTTTAACAGATGTCAAAGGTATGTCAATGAACATGTAGACAGCATTTAATCTCCAACAGTTGTCCCAGTAGCTATGGCTGATTAATTGTAGTTGTAAAGTAATTTGAAACTAGTTCGATTGGTGTGTGGTGTGTAGTAATAGTAATTTATAGTAATGTGTAGAGACTCATTCTGCCGGAAACCTAGTTAACAAGTTACTTTGAGAAATTAGACACTACAAGTACATAGTAAGCACACTGTCACTGTCCTGTAAATCCTTTAGTTCGTTGAGGGCTTCAGATTCAGGTAGTAAAAAGGGTCCTCGGGTTGCTGGAAGGCATTCAACTGGTGGTGACGGGTGGCTTTGGGAATAACACTTGTTGCTTGTTGGTAATTGAACTTTCAGTCGGGCGAACCAGTACATTGGAATTGGAATTAGGGTGGGGATCGTAACATCATACGAGTTATTGATTAAACCATGGCTTTGTAATTTTTACAGTCGCAATCAGAAGAAATGTCTTTCCGAGTGGTCCGATCGAGCAAATTTCGTCACGTTTACGGGAACAATGTAAAACGGGAGCAATGTTATGACAACATCAGGGTCAGCAAGGCTGCCTGGGACTCGACCTTTTGTGCCGTCAACCCAAAATTCGTGGCCATAATTGTTGAATCAGCTGGTGGTGGTGCTTTCATAGTTCTACCTCATAGCAAGGTGAGTTTTTGAAAACCCTTACAACTTTAGATGCACATTTGACGGATATTAATTTGAACGTTCTGATTTCAGGTCGGCAGAATCAACCCTGACCACCCACTAGTTGGAGGCCACAAAGGTCCCGTTCTGGATATTGCTTGGTGCCCACATAACGATAATGTTATTGCTAGTGGCTCTGAAGATTGTGTCGTTAAAGTCTGGCAAATACCTGATCATGGACTGAGCAGGTACAGCGAAATTTATGTTTTGCTTGCTAGACTTCGAAAAGTTGCATTTTCGTTGGAACTGATTAGTAAGTAATCCTCGGACGGATGTTTTGCAGAACCCTCACTGAGTCTGTGGTGGATCTAGTGTACCATCAACGTCGAGTTGGGCTTGTCTTATGGCATCCTACGGCCTTAAATGTCTTGCTCACTGCAGGTATGCAAGAGTAAATATATATGACATTGTTTCCCTACCTTTACCAGATTCTGTTGTAAAATGTGTTTCGTTACATTTTAGGCAGTGACAATCTTGTCATCATATGGAACGTCGGTACTGGCGACGCCTTGGTAAAAATTGACTGTCATCCTGATTTAGTTTATTCGGCTTGCTGGAATTGGGATGGATCTCAGCTGGTTACCACGTGCAAGGACAAAAAGCTAAGGATCCTGGATCCTAGGAATGGTGAAATTGTAGAGGTAATTTTTAGACTTCCCGCATGTCTCATGTTTTGTACTAGTACATGCTAAGATTTTTATTCTGGTTATTTGATTACAGGAGGCCGCTGCTCATGAGGGAAGCAAGGGAACGAGAGCAATATTTTTGAAGAATGGATTGATCTTCACAACTGGCTTCAGCAAATCAAGCGAAAGGCAATATTCGCTCAGAGCACCAGAGCGTCTTGATGATCCAATCGTTATGGTAGAATTAGATACATCCAATGGCGTGATGTTTCCTTTGTATGACCCCGACACCAACCTAGTCTACTTATGCGGAAAGGTAAATTTCAAGGGACATCTGAATTTGCAATTTTTTGATTTGTTTCGTAGATACTTACTGTTTTTCTTTTTGGCAGGGCGACAGTGTCATTAGATATTTTGAGATTACGTCTGAAGCCCCTTTCGTTCATTACATAAACACGTTTCAAACGCCAGATCCACAAAGAGGAATCGGGATGATGCCGAAGCGCGGAAACGATACATCATCCTGCGAAATTTCCCGATTCTATCGCCTGAATAATTCAGGATTATGCCAAGTCATCAGTATGACTGTACCTCGAAAAGTAAGAGTCGCCTAGATTTCGTTTCGCAAATAACCGTTCAGCTAAACATTGAAACTTTGTCTTTTCTTCTAGTCCGAATTGTTCCAAGAAGATCTTTACCCGGACACTGTGGGTGACACACCTGCGATGACTGCTGAAGAATGGTTTGAAGGCAAGGATGCTGAGCCTATCTTGATTTCTATGAGAGACGGACTGCAGGAGTCTACGAAGAAGGAATTGAAGGTCAAGAAAAAGGCTAATATATTGGACAAGCGACCATCAAAACCAGCACAAAGTCTTGCTGTCTCCAGCGGTGGTGGCGACGTAGATGATGATGACGACGACGAACCAGCTCAGTCTGCTGGAGTACCTGTAAGCGTTGTAATTATCAGCTATATCTTTGTGATGAACTTTCACTAAAAATTGCGTTTTTTTCATTTCTTAGCTGAAAATTGTTGAAGACCTACAGGAAGAAATCCGTAAGCTCAAGGCGATGATAGTAAAACACGAGAAACGAATCAGAGTATTAGAAAGTTCGGCGGAAGGATCGAAAACCGCTGCGCCCAAACAAGATGGGGATGCTCCACCTTTGCCTTCCAGTGAACCGCCTCCAGCAATCACCGTCAGGTCCAACTCACACTCACCTGACCACCTTGCCCCTGATGAAGTTTGAACACATATTTATTGTCATCGTCCGAGTACTAACCTATTCTAGCGTAGGAAATCACGCCATCATCCAGCCGAACATTATTTACACGGACTTACTGTTATAACTTTAGAAGACGGGCTCAATTGCAGTAGGGATGTCTGTTGACCTAGGCCTAAAGCCTCACATGAAGGTGCTGAAGAAAAAATGTTATTAGAGTGCCGTCCAGGTTTTATGTCCAAAGCTGTTTAAAGAAACTAATTCATGATTCGTAATGTCACAAGAAAATTTTGATATTTACTGGAACTGGTAATACTACTCACGGATATAGCGTTTGATGGTATTCCCAGTTTGTTTGTTAAAATCGAGACTCCATGTCAGCGGACAACCCACGCGTTGTCTAACAAATTCAGTATAATTTATTAAGATCATTCATAAACAGACCCTAGGCTTAAGTAGGTATGGTTTTGTTGTTCTGCTCTTTTACTTGTATTTCTCTTCGGTAAACTTAGTACAGACGGATAGTAGTGTCCATCGTATACTTTGTATTAAAACTGTAGTGTGATAGCCGTATTTAGCAATTAACCTTTTGGATAATAGTTATTCTCTTGTTCGAATGCGCCTGTTCGTAAAGTACCTTACATGCGCTCACCAGTCGGCTTCTTGATAGTGCCAAATCTTCTTCATGGTCAAGGATTGTTATCTGTTACTTAACTTTGCACAACTATGCTTGCGGTCGGGGGTTACTTAAATTATGCAATGTTTTTCAGATTAGCGATATTTTATCGTACCTTCTTGTATAGTTCATAAGGCATATAACTCATATGTAACATTGTTGGCTGTTAGATGGCTCAAACCTTGAGTTCATTCAGTGTCGATTGCAACAATTAAATACATCACATTTACTCTATATATAGACTTTTGTCCAATTTAAAATTCTCCAGGATCTTAGATTTGGAGGTCATTTTTTTCTAAAACATTGGCTAAATCTGAATGGAAATGATTCGCATCTTAGGCAGATTTTTCATGCTTGCTTATCACAAAATGCATCGGTGACCCCAAGCGCTTCTATTTCTGATTTGCCGCTTTAGGAGGAATAGTTGCTATTGCTAGCAATAGTCAGCTATAAATACCGCTACAAGGGGGTTGGACAAAGACTTGCATTTCCTCTCAAGATTCCTTCTGGTTGGGTATTTCCACCTGTTTCTGTATGCATCTCGAGTATTCTCCGCAGCAGCGGCGTTTTGTTGTTACCAAACCAAACCGGCTGATGCATATGACTTGCATTGCTTGTCTACTCGCAGCGTACATTTGCTGTTGCTATCGTCCATTTAAGACAATGTCAAAGTTCGTTCAAAGATAAATTTTCCTGACAGTTTTCAGTTTCAAAGCAGTTTTATTGGCACCAATCAATTCAAAATATTAGGTGACTTGCGGAATGGTAGGATTGTAACCACGCATTAGAAAAAGTCGATAGTTTCTGACGGTTGTCAACTTTTGCAACAATCAACTACTTCAATTGACAATAAGTGGGAGAGGACCAGTTTTGTTCGATTTGAGCGGGGTTTGAGGTAAGAAAGACACCACCGAAAGGCAGTCAGTGATAACAATCAAATACAAATAACAAAACTACTATTGTATTTGGGTGCATTAAGTCTAATTTAATTTTGTTGCTTTGTTTAGCCCTATCAGCGACAATGTCTGAAGTCCGAAACCTCCGTTCCAATTACGTAAAGCAGAAGTTCGCACCTGGATGGGTTCCCTTTGCTGGGTCCAAGCGGAAGGCTCCCATGGATGATGTCGCTAATGACTATGAAGTCCAAGCGTAAGCATTGAAACACAACACAAATGATTAGAACCTAGAAAGTAACTTGAAAGACAAACATTATTCATCATTTGTGTTTGCAGACCCCCTCCTAAACAGTTTGCCATAGACGATGAAGTGGCCAGTGACATTACAAAAGATGGATATCTGATGACTGACCCAACACAGTTTTCTGAGCCAATGCCGGAAGTGGCAATGGATGATGAGCCAGAAGAAGAAACTTCACCGATAAGCTACAGTGGTATGAATAATATGGATACAAATGCATCCCAAGTTAAGGACCAGGGCGGTGAAGGTTTGGATGATGGGTTAGCATGTATGGAAACGGGGCATGCAGCACTTGGATTTGATTCCGTCAAGTCTGGAGCAAATGATCAAGTTGGATCTGTCGTACTTTCGGAGGAGCTCCTCGCCACCCTGGCAAGAAGGCCAAACGACGTATCGGTGCTGAGGGAACTGCCGATTCCACCATCGATTGTGCAGGAGGAGCAAACCAAGAATGCGATGGCAATGGTGTTATGGAAACCACAGAGTGAAATTCTCAATGTACGGACCGAAGCTGATGTGCAAGATGGAGAAGAAGAAACCACGACTGCAACAAATGATGCTACTGTAGATAAGACTTTTGAGCTTCCACCGATTCCGATTGATGATAATTTTGACGCCACAGACTTGACGAGTAATGTTTCTGACGTTGAAATGGAAGACAATGATTTGTAATTCAGGAGAATACGTGTAGTTAAACTAGCCCTGCGACACTGTGAGAAGGTAAAACGATATTTAATGACTGAAGCTGAATGTTATTGATTTGTGTTAACGAAGATATGATTTTGATTTTCCACATAGCCGACTGATGTGTAATTTATACTGAAACATTATTTTGAACATACTGTACTGTAAATCTTCTACAACTAACATGCTCCGTTATTACGAAATAAACGGTTTGATAAGATACAGGTGCGATAAAAAATAATGTAGCGCATCACAGCCATTCACAAGGTGATTATCACCGGTTCAGTTCCTCGTAAAAATTAGACAAGAATGTATTGCCATTGATGATTTGAGTAGTAACCACCAAAAACTCCCCTGCGAAGAAGTCGAAACATTAATACATTTGTTGGATAACTGTAAGAGAGGACAATCATTTAAGATGACACTTACAATCTCCTTCCTGCTGCGCCAAAAACCTGAGAGCAGATATTTCAGCAAAAGTGCATCCACCGATGAATACCACCAGGTTAACTTTAGGTAGGCTTTTCTCATTCACACTCAAACTTGCTTGGTAATCACTTTCTTCGTACACAACAGGACCGAGGCCCAACTGTGATATGGAATCCTTCAG
>JAQGBJ010000290.1:0-48864 GCA_034698345.1 Sphaeridia pumilis
GTCGATCCCTTCATCATGTCAACTCTTTCATTTCCTTCTTCCCACTTGTCCATATTTCATCACGTCTTCTTCTTCTTGTTATAGTTGGCTCAAACCTTATCAGTCATAAAGAAACCACCTTCACACGTAATGTATATAAATACACAACACACATGCACCTCATATATACACGCAATCCTCAACTCACTTTCACTATATCTTCTTCTCGGAACCTTCTCACGCAATCTGCCGACCACATCAAACAACGTAACTTCATACACATCCACTTCACAAGACGTGCTTGTATGTATGACCATCTTGTCAACCTGTTCATGTTGCTTTCTCCCTATTCGAGAAACGATACATTTCCAATTTTTAATATTGTTCAGACATCCCGTTCCCAACTTTACAACGTTAATGTAAAAATACTATAAACATTCGACACACACACACATAAAGAACTGAGTAGATTAGTTTTGACAAGTAATATTAAATGTCTAATCCGTTTATATATATATATGTATACATGTAGAATCTAGCCATTGATCCCCTTGTACATAAAATACGCTATAAAAATTGGGCACTCGACGAATTCAACCCGATAAATTATACTTTCTTGGTGCTACGGATAAGGCAAGGCGCACATAATTTTTAAACCTTCTCGTAAATTCTACCTACCTAACCTACTACTAGTACCTTTAACGTTCCGAATTTTTTATAAGGGATTGATTAGATTATAAGACAAGTAAGATAATTATGTTCGTCACTGCCGGACAAGGAGAAGCTTTTGGAATTTTGTTGGGTAAAATACGTGTACTGAAACATTGAGGCTATTATAAGTATATACGAAATATACTTCAGCTTTGGTTACTACTACGTGAGGCTAAGAATGTATATAATAAAGATTATAGATAAGGCGAGTTATGAATAACTTGAGAATTATATCCAAGAAACCAAATAGACTGTAGATGAACAAGACATAAGTTAACATACAGTTTCTCAAAGAGGTATATATATAAATATGTATATACACATACGCTTTCTTGCTGTAAAAGTTGCGAACGAATTATTGAGGCTAATATATAAGTTTAAAATACTTGAGTCCAGTTTAGCGAAAGTTGTTTAAGGATGTTACAGAAGAAGAGTGAGTGGATTTGGTTGAAAATTAACTAAAAGTAGCTTACTTACTAATGATAATAAATGCTACTCGAAAAAACGATCAAGTACGTGTATGTATACGGTTTGGGAATTAGTTTTTGATGTTTCTACAAGTGTGGGAGGGCATGGATTGCTGGATACGCATACATAACATGTAGTTACACTTTGCAAGTTGGATGTAGTTGGGATCATACGGACAGTACTTGACTTGAAGGAATAGAATAGAAAGTATCTAATAGAAACCATGTGACGGTTGATACGTTGATTTTTACAAACCTCATATTGTTATAATTATTAAGATTGTTGTTATTGTTGTTACATGTTCCTATAGTTAGTCCTTTGTACATATGTAATTAATAAAATCAAACCGAATCAACAGAGTTTGTCAAGGTGTTTGTATATTCATAAGTTAAGTATATTCAACTTGCTAGGTAGGACTGCTTTTTCGCTGGTGCTCATTAATTTGAGGGGAAAATCCAAGGCGAACAAGCAAGTGAAAGTTTGCCAAAGTCTACAACAGCGCCACCAGACGGCAGAACTTCAACTCCTTGGTCAGACTTTCTCTCGCAACGAGTCTGTTGCACAATACTGACTTGGGCAAAAGCTCAAACTATTTCGAATGCAATATTTCTGCTGCTATAACACTTTTACGTCATCACCATCACATAATCAATGCACCAAATCTGCCATTAAAATCACCTGTGGGCACTCACTATTCTAGTGCGGCTATTCCCGCTAGCGTTTTATTAAACCGAGAACCACACGCGAGTATTATTTTAAGCTCGAGTTTTTTACTTTGAAAAAGCCGCTTGTGTTTCCATTCTCCAAATTACATAAAGCCAAGCGCCTGAGCGTTAACAATTTTTACAATAAAATACATAGCACTAAATTGGCTAATCAAGAGAGCAAAGTTCCAAGCTCTCATTGTCATGCTTTACGAATTTGGACAATAGATTTGATACTACCGCCTGCTCATTCTGTCTTTATAAAATGCTGTTTTTATATCAACTTACGGTTCCCAGATTGTATATATAATATGCAAGTGTCCTCTTGGAACGTTACATTCAGCGGTAGTTGTTCCTAGACCCGAGCGCATTTGCGAATACTCGCATCGCCTAGCAATCATGCGGAAAACATTATGTGTATCGATACCCTATAACGACTATTACCTCTTCTGGTTCCATCAAATACTGAAGACAGGCTCCTATCGTCAAACCTGTCTTGCTAGACATCCTTTTTTTATTCGCACAAAGTACAACAAGAGCTTGCTTTTGGTACATGAAAAACTAGCAACACCATAGCAAACAACACGCTGTACGTATTTAAATTACTTTTGATTTTAAAACTTCGAGTGAGGAAAATATAGTTTTTTCCTGGTAGTAAAATAGCAACTTAACTTGACAAGCGACTGCATTCCTCATTATGTATATCAACATACATGACGCTTTTAGCAGCGTTTCCTCTTCAAGTTTAACTGGACGACGAGCCTGCTGTATAAGCTATTGTGGAGTCAGTAGCGCTTTTGACGCTTGCGAGTGTACAATGATTGCCTTGTAACTTCAGCCTTCCAGTAGTGTGTTCCCTGTTGTTGCAGTGTATAGTTTTTGACCATCATGACACAACGCTGGACGTGGTTCCCAATCAGTTGCCCTAACTGAATTGTAAATTACTGTTCTCGTCGTGACACATTGGTTGGAAATCGTGGCAATCTTCAAAATTATAAAATGGAATACGTGGGCCTTTTGAAGCGAGTGGACGACGAGGACGTCGGAGAAACGTGGCTGGATGCCCTGATTGCTCAGTTCGATTTCCCTTCGAACCCACAGCTTTTTCATCACCTTACTCAAGTACAAGTACAGCTATTGGAAATACATATCGGTATTGTGTATAATTTTTTATACGCAAAAAACAACTTTTTCAGGTAAACCAAAGACTGGAAAACATTGCTCACTCATTAGAAACCTGCGGCTGCAGCCTTCCTCCCACGCAAGACTTTTGGATCTGGACCAAAGGATTTCCAGTTGACAAAACCAAAGTTATGATACTCAACGGAGCTCCACATGTCAACTTGACGGCTGTTCAACTTAATCATCTTCTTGATCAAGGTGTGGAGATGTTGTCAAAAAACCAGTTTGCGTTTGCCTCAACTTTCAGTTAAGAAAGAGCATCGCTTTGCACTGTGTTCCTGTGAATGTGCAAAAATCATGACGACCTTGAACTGTCAAAAAAGCTTTTGTCCCATAGCACCAATTAAAAGTTCAGCTTAAAAGTGGGTTACAAATGCACGCAATCAAAATATTTTACGTTGCAATCCTTTGATCACACTGTATGTATGCGTATATTAACCGTGTGTGTATAATTTTAAGCTTGTGTAAAAAAGTAAGTAATTACACACGTGTATTCCAGGTGTTCTCGTTCTGACGCATTATGTCGATCCTGACTGCAGGCGGAAAGGCATTCATCAAGATTGGCAACAAATCCTTGTGAACCTCGTCCATTTTATGGTCAACAACTTTCCTCAAGTTCAGTACATTATCGACGGGGAAGAAAGTGCAGAAACTTTCGGGCCTTTAGTACAGGTGAGAATTTCGTGTTGCGGTTGCCGTCAATAAAAACACACTGCTTATGATGCAGATGCAAGTAACATGAAGTGGAATGCTAGGTTAAAAAATAAACTTTGAAATCCTTCTTGAGGTAGCCCAGTAGGCAAAAAATGTTGAGTCAGCTGTAACAACAAGCCCGCTGGTGCTGGTGTATATATAATTAAACATAATCAGTTTGAAGAGCGAAAGAATACAGTCAACAGTGGTCGATATTCTGTTGTTAAATGTTATACATATAGTTACCCGTAAAGTCTAGCTTTTCAAACTAATAACTTCCATCAATCACAATCAGAAAAAAGAGCTTGTTTGTTTACCCTTGAACTTACTTGTATCTTGCTTGTTTATTTTCTGCGGTATCAATTAACGCTAACACGTTTACCAAAGAATGCATTCCGGTCAAATTATTTGGGTACCAAGGTCAAAAGCTGCATTTATAGTTAGGAACTGAAACTATAGTCAACTTTAAATGCTCATGACAAAACAACCTGACCCTGATCAATTCAGTAATTCTGCATGCCAAATTAGAGCTATGTATAACGCTATAACTAAAGTTGAAGTTGAGGTATAATGCTTGCTGTCGTTTTTACAGAATCCACAACAAAGACTCCAAGGAAGCAACATTGTCGCCAACCTTTTCTCACTTTCTTCCTTCAGCGTCAGCGCTCAATTGGAAGAATGCAATCAGCGTCTCATCAAGAGCCAACTGGATCCAATCTCTTGGAGTTCGCAATAATTTTTAAATACTCACAGTCAAGTTATAGTCATTCACTAATTTTTGAGCAGTCAGTAATATTACTCCAAGAAAAGCACTTGTGATATTGTGATTAGTCTACAAACATTTTGCCAAATTGTCCAGTTATACGCTTTAAAACTGAAAATCTGTTTGTGTGATAGAAAAGTGTGCTTTCATTATAATCTTGTAGTCGGTTTTAGAAATTAGTCATATAATGAAACGATGAAAATGCTGTAATTCTGAAATTGCCGCCATTTGTAAACTACTCAACGTGTCTTTAACTAGGAACCAAAGTCTTCGTTTCGGTTTCCGAAGAAGCTGTCGAAGATTGTGAAGCTCAAGCCTGGACTTCACTGTATATAAGTAGCTAGGTTTCTTAATTAATTAGTTTCAACAATGGCCCTGGTTGCACAGCTCACTCTTTCTGGCGGGCATCGGCGAATGTTCTTGCTTGGCCGCGTTACCATCAACTTCTAGCTGAATGTCGGCAATAAAAACCCGATTGTAAAACCATTGTTTCCATCAGTTATGTTACGTAATATCAATCTCTAAAAGCCGAAGCTAATGTGGCAGGTCCCATGCATGTGCTAATAGACCAAAACGCTACATCCAAGGAGTCCACTTTCTACAAGACGAGGCCACCAAAGCTGCTTTCGCCATGGGCGTACGAAGCTTTTCCCATGTCTCCATCTCAAGCTGTATAATCTCGATGGCTTGCTGGGGTTGAGCTAGAGTCAGTCGCCGTTTGGAGGGAGAAGTGGAGCCAATACAAAAACACACGGACGGCTATTATGCTCGTCTCCTCGTTCACTTGCATGCAGTTGTTGTTCGTTATTGGGCGAGGTGGGAAATCAGAATCATAATATTCCAAATTGAACGTGGATCTAAAGATTCGGTTATTGTTGATTGTTTATTGTGGGTCATTTTATTTTAATTAGTGCGAATCATATAAGCTTTCGTCTAATTTGAACGTACGTGAGCTGGTCCTCCAAGATTCAAAAGGAATTGAAATTCTGGAATAACACGGAAATAAGCATGAAATTTTGACTGACAAGCTCTACTTGCTTGGAAGATTTTTACTCGGTATAAAAGGTAAGTTGATTCATAACTTTTTTGAACGGTTATTGTTTGAAAAGGTTTCTCCTATTTATGTGGTTATTGCTTTCCAGACTTTGCAGACTTGAAACGCTTGATCACCATGAATAACGACAATAATAAAGTTCATCAAGAGCCCAATGAGAGTTGGGTGCGGTTGAATGTTGGCGGAACAGTCTTTCAGACGACGAGAATGACACTGTCAAGGGATCCCACGTCCTTTTTGGCCAAACTTATCGAAAAGTCTGTTCATGATTCATGCAAGGTATGAGGAAAATTTAACAGCCATGTGCGAAGGTTTTGCTATATCTGCTGGAAAAGACTAATAATTATGTGTGTTATTAAATGTGCAGGACGAGAGCGGAGCATACCTTATTGACCGCGATCCTTCGTATTTTGGTCCAGTTCTGAATTATTTGAGGCATGGGAAACTTGTCATCAACAAGGATTTGGCAGAAGAAGGTACATAGACGTTCCCAAGAGCCTGTTTTCAAATCTACAAGTGTTTGCTTAAATCAGCATAGCATGTGGCCTGGCGGATCGATAGTGATGGATACTGCTAGCCTGCGTTATTCGGATTGTTTAGTCACGTACCCACAATGCTTATGCAAGGAGATTTAGACAATGAATTTGTTTGTTTGTGTGTTAGAGTGATGACGATTGAGAGTGGAAATGATTCATGTTGTGGTTTTATTGATTTTAGGTGTCCTCGAAGAAGCAGAGTTTTATAACATTACTCAGCTGATTAAGCTAGTCAAGGAGAGAATTAAAGCCAGAGTTGGGGATCTGACCGCCAATCGTACAAATGTCTACCGTGTTCTCCAGTGCCATGAGGATGAGCTGACACAAATGGTGTCGACCTTGTCGGACGGGTGGAAGTTTGAGCAGTTGGTCAATATTGGATCGCAGTACAATTACGGAAATGGAGATCATTCAGAGTTTCTTTGTGTTGTATCCCGCGAGTGCCAGAATGAAGAACAGACTGCTAGTTGTTCCAGTAATGACCGCGGAAAGGTGCGTAAATGACACTTATTGGGTTGAATGGTTTGTGAAACTATAGTGCCCGGATTAATTGACTTTGACTTTATTCTTGTCTTGCAGGTTCTTCAACAGAAAGGAAGTCGGATGTAAATCACTTGCTGATGGTACGACGCTTGTTCTCCAACCGAAAGAAACTCTCGAGTTTGCAAATGTGAGGTGTTCATATATGGATACTTAGTTAGGACCTAGTTAAGGTGGAAATGCTTTGTACAGATGCCGCATAGCGGTTTGCTTGGTGTTTATCATGGTATCGGCAAGATGCCTTGAGTTATAGGTTCATCTTGTCCAGTAGGGCATGTTGTTTTATATGTGAACCGTGCTGCTGACCAGCGGATTCAGCAGTCGCTTTCAGTGTTTTTACCGAATCATCGTATGAGTATGTTACCAAAGTTGTTGGGTTTACAACGGGATAGCCGTACACAGTTACTGTTTCATATCTCTGAAAGAAACTGGAATGCTGTATTTATTTGTGCATTTTACTAAAGTACACATTCAGAAATCACAGATAATTGTGCTTTGTGGCAAACAGAAGTAATAATTATAATACTCTGTATATCAGATCTGCTAAAGGGCTAAAAACCAGTCTCGTCGAAGCAGAAATAGCCTTAACTAAGACATTAGATTAGATATACAGACTTGACATGTCGATTATCCGTCAACAAGTTTGATGTTTAACGCAAGAAATGAAATATTGTCATACAAGAAGGAAAAGGAAACTAGTTCTAGCCTATTTGTGATTGACAGCTTTCAGTTTTAACTACCTTGATATCTTGTTTGTAAATCTTGTAAAAATACTATTGTTATTGAGATCAACCTTAAAACCCGATCAACCTGTGTACGTAAGTTAAACCACATAAACCGGATGAATACCGGTAGATTACACACACCTATCTTGCGTTAACATGACTAACGGGTGCCTTGTTAATGAAATGGACATGGACGGAACATTTTACAACGGACGGACCCTTTTTGCGGACGTGCTTTTGTATCTTCGCCTTGTTCGATACGATTTAACATTGTTGTAAAACTGATATAGACTGTGGTGACTTTTTGTAAGCTATTTACAATCAGTACTAAAAGTATAGCCATTTTCTAAAGCCTATACCTGCTAGCGACTCTTGTTGGTCCTGCTTTTGCAAAGAACCCTTGTGGAACCGTTGTTTACTCATAATGACCAATCTACAACATGCTTAACCATGGTTGAACTTTGTCTACTCGTTACATACATGTTGCTATGAATCATTGTGCTATTTCAAGTTGACATGAGCTTCGGCTCAGCAAAATCTGACTTGAATAAAAGACTAGCCGTTTGAATATCTTTGGAGGCTTTTGTGCATAAAAGACTTGTTCTAGTCTTGTCGTTTTAGCTGTTATCCTACATATACCGTACCTAATTACAAAATGCGCATTATAGTATATAATCGACTTACAAAACTTCAAACCTGGTTAGTTTCTACATCTATTCGTTCTATCGCTTAAAAATTGTGCCTACTTTCACCATTCCACAAACGTTTGTGCTACTCAAGTACATACTATTACAATGGCACATGCTCACAACATTTTCCCCCACGAAGCTTACATATCTCAAAGCCTTTTTTGTGTTGTTCCAATAAGGAAAAAAGATACTCCACAGAGAGTCCAGTCGACGACAATAAGAAGATACACACACAACTTGAAAAATCACATTCAGGACGGACGAAATACTATAATAGGCGAGAGGAGATTCGCAAAATTAATTCCAAATGACAAGTAGATGAGAATCACAGTTCCCCAATGGAGATCAAATGGTCAAGATCAAGTACCGACTCCCAGTACACATTTTCTAGAATGAGTTCCGAATCTATAATTTCACTCTCGACGATCTCTTCGTGGGACGTGATGAAAACATCTTGGCAAATGTCAAGACAAGAGTCTTCGGGGCTAACAATTATTGTGTTGTTGTTGTTGCTGGTGCTGCCGATGATACCATTTGGGGCATTGTTGGTTGTCGTCGAATTCAACCCGTTGAGCTGTGGATTCCCTGTCTGACTACTGCTCCCGTCATCACTCAAATCCATGTGACCATTGCCAAGGACCATTTCATGGCCCGATGCCAACTTGCCATGTTGATGATGATGATGATGATGTTGGTCATCGTTGGTGGTACCATTGAGGACAGCGCTAAAGGACGCCAACGCCTGGTCATTACTGGCGAGACTGAAGCCGCAGGTCACATCATCATCCAAAGACGCATTTTGGTGGTGGTTATGATGTTGATGATGATGGAAGGGTTCCATATTGTTGTTGTTGGCCATTTTGGCATCGTTGTTGTTCTCCAAATGTGGTAATTCAACTCCCATCATGTTGTTGTTACTACTGTTTTGGTCATCACCACCAGGACTGTTGAGCATAAAGGAAATGCTTTCACTTCCAGTCCCAGATGGCGGCGAAGAAGAGCCTGCAGAAGACTCGAGTGAACTCTTTTCCCACGCTTCAAGTCTGAGGGCTTTGGCTATTCTTCGTACTTGGTCACGGCTGCTGTTGCTGTTTCCACCACCACCGAAACCATCCTTGGACGCCATTGTCTTGGCCTTTTTCTTCTTCTTCCGCTTGCTTCCACATCGGCCCACGAGACTTTCATCCAAGCTCCAGAATCCACCTTTCCCCGGCTCATCCTTCCCACGTGGGATTTTGACAAAACACTTGTTCAGGCTCAGATTATGCCTGATGGAATTCTGCCAAGCGGGGTCCGCCTTCTGATAGTACAAGTGATTCTCGCGAATCCAGCTGTAAATCTGGCTCAACGTCATCTTATTGTGTGCCGTCGATTTTATCGCCTTTGTTATCAGAGAAGAATAGCTCAACGGAGGCTTGGCATCTGTCGTCCTGTCAAAGACATCAAAACCACAAATTACACACACTCACACCCTCCTCTTCAACTACATGCTTTCTCTGTCCGGATCTCCATTCAACTCTTCACTGTATATGTCTCAATATCATTTTAGAAGATCCAATTAGAACCAAACTATTGTAAACATCTCCCTATATGGATCACCATTCCCATAAACTCATTAGCGCGGAAGACTTGTCTCACCTGTAATCCGTCGGATCATCGAGATCCACCAGTGACTTCTTTTTACCCGCTTCGATACCGCACTGGCCCAGAATGTCAATGTTGTGGAGCCACGTCAAAGGCTTCAAATCACTGTCCATCTTGTACTTCTTCCCCAGTAGCCCCAGTGTCCACTTGCCTTGAGACTTGGTCGTCACCACCAGCTCCACAGCTTACAACGCTTCGTTAATCATACCTACAACAAGGACTCTCGTCACCAATCTTCCCCCCAACAGTTTCCCGCATTGCCCTATTCACATCAAATCTCCAACACTTTCACCACCACCGCTACAAACACTTGACTTACACAAGATCATATTACTGAGCCGTTTTATTTTACACCTTAAAACTAATTTTAAATCCGTGGACGGACACGTTGAATCACAATTTAAAATGGTATATTTCAGATCTGACGCTCCTATGCTCCTGCTCCTACAATAAAAACTCAATCGACGACGTTATGCCAAGGAACGTCTCTCTCTCTGGACTATAGTGGTTTCGGGAGTGTATTCAACTCGAAACTCCCGAATTGTATACACGCTAAAGAAGAGGGGAAGTAAAAACGATTACGTCCCCACCATAGGTCTCCAAGTCTTTTCCTCGTCACACAGGTAGTACGGAGCTGTAAAGTGAGCTCAGTCAGGTAAGGCGATTTCGAAGCAATAAGGCAGGTGTTTCTCATTCTTTCTCCCTCGTCCCTTGTGGTCTTTTACCTGTCGTTCTGTATAATCCTAATACTTGCTCTTGTTATTCCTCTCCCTCTTTTGCATTCCCGGGTCTCCCCGAAACTCACTCCCCACCCCCATTACCACCACCACAAATGCCCTCTGCTCCTGCTCCCTTCGTTTTAGCGTCCTTCCTAATCTCCGATTTTCTATATAGTAGCCAACTCACACTCTTCCAGTCCTGATAGTCATGTATAGTCAGGGCTATTCTTCCTGTCGGTCCTCCCGAATAAATGAACTCGTATACATTAGCCACAATAGCGAAAATATAGCGATCAAGACGAAGACTCGGAGAAGGAGACCTGGGAGTAGTAACGAGAAGAATAAAAAGTAACGAGAAACGGTATACAGTGTGTAGCCTTGTTCAACTATAAGAGACAGGTGGAAGAGAGGGTTGGAAGGCATCAAGCAAGCGTGCATATTATGTCGACATTATAATCAATACGCCAAACAATCGAGAAACACGAGAGCTCCTGCTGACCATAACTGTATATATAATGGGCTTATAGAGTCCCCCGAAGTAAAAGCGAACTTCTTGACTGCCTTCAAGAAACAGGTGTATCAAGCCTATTTCTCAAGTTCGGGCTCGCAGTTATATCATTATAACCTTTTGCCTGGTGCGTTTGTATGTAGCTGACTAACTTGACAACGGAAGTAAATGGAGAGAAAGCAGTCGCAAGTTGGAAAGCCAGTAGTGCATTCCTTCAATTATTCACAAAATGCACTTGAGGACGAGGATCGAAGGAAATACGGAAATGATGCAGTAGATGAGAATGCGGGTAAAAGACAAAAAGCTGAGGCTAAAAATTGAAATCCCTGTGGAAGAGCCGTATCGTCCTTCGATAATTAATATCGAATCACCAATTATACTGCTAGGGGACAACAAAGACGGCAGATTGAACGTACAAGAATTTTGCTTGAACGGATTCATTGGGAAATGCATGTATTAGGTAATCAGATACAATCCTGACAACTATAAAATAAAGTTGAACTAAAACTATAATAAGAAATTACGAAGCTACTTCCAACTTACAAACGCAATTTGTTGAACTTGATCTTGTTCACGCGAGTTTTGTGTGCTTCTTCTGGGAATTTTTCAAGGTACGCTTCAGTTTGATGTCTCTCAGTCCACCATTTAATGATATTGCAGGGTCTTATTTGATAGAATTGTCTTTGCATCACCTGGATAGCAATATTAGACGGTACCTCGCCCCTGGTCATGTACCGTTCGATCGCTTTGATTACCTACATGAAAAAAAATTATTAATGATATTTGAGCATTGATTAGTCCTCCTTTCTGATAAGAAATCAATTACCCGGTATGTACTTACTCTCAACTTTTCGGCGAAAGTAAACGACTGGCGACGCACAGTGCCAACGGCATCGACACCTATCAGCAATAATCACTGATGCAAAATTTGAAAAAACGATATATTATTATGGTTTTGTCCTTACCTGATAAATGCGGTGGAACATAATTGTCATGTTCGTCATTCGGAAGCTCTCGCGGCGTTCGTGCCAAGGGTAACAGATTCGCTTGATTCTCGCCTTTGGAAAAAACGTTTTAGGCATTCGGAAGCTGATACTGATATTTAGGTATCGACCCTCACACATCCAAAAGAGGTGTTTATAGTCGGAATACTGAACAAATCTTACCAGACTGATTTTGGAGTCTTTGTACCTTCAGGTCGAGCTCTGCACAATGTGCTTCCAAATCATCCACCCGTCTCTTGGTGGCAAGAATCTCTGTGCCATTATTTTGCAGAATCACCGAGATATCTTGAGCGGTTTTTGACAGTTGGGTCAGCCAGCCCTCTTGACCTTCCAGTATTTTCTCCAATACGGATTCACGAGCAACTGAGGATGACGGGCGAAATAATCTGCTCCCTTCCATTCTGTTAGGCAGGTGACTTTCTATTTTGTAAGGCCGGTTAGTTGCAGTGCAAATTGTCGAAAATGTTTCAAAAAGGTTTTTCTTTCAAGTCACATTCACAAACCTTCCACTTCAAAAGTCCGCTTCAGTATGCAGAAACTGTGTCATCGAAAATACCGATATAGAAGGTACGTGTAGATTAACAAAAATTGTTGTTACGACTACGAAAATTTGACAATGGCACCGCACACTTTCAATTCAGTGTGTGGTAAATACATAAAAGTTACTTATTTGCTTCGTTGCGATTGGTAACGCTACTATTTTGTGAATATGCATCCAACCACCGGCGGGAGTATAATAAAACGTTGAAATTGGTTGCCCAGCCAACGGATGCTGTAATAGTTGTGTTTCACTGCTTAATACTCCTTTGATCAACTTTCATGTTTTTGGCATGAATACATAATTTATACAATATACATTTTGTTGTCCCTCCAGAGCTGATTTATCTATACGTCTTAAAAGGATGAACAAAATCCAGGTCGTAAAAAACCTTTTCGTTTTTTACCACTTCTGACTTCTGACTTCACGGCAAAACGTTTGTAGAACTCTCAGCGGTAAGCCCGTCATTACTAGAAAAATTCCCTTTTGCCATTTGCTTGACCTTTTTTCCTTTCCATCACGGAATTTGTTCGCCAAAAACTAAAGTTTGTTGCAAACATCTGACTCTGAATCACTGAATTGCGAAAGTAGATTTCATTTTTAACTCCTGGAAGCAAAGTAAACTGGCAGTATCTTACCCACAGTAGGAGGTCCGAATAACAGGTGCATATGAAGCCTATTTGTGAAGTTCGGGCTCGCAGTTATATTATTATTATAACCTTTTACCTTTTACGTATGTGATCTTGAGTAGAGCGATGAGGTAAATGGAAAGAAAGGAGTCTGAAAGCCAATAGTGCATTGCTTCAATTATTCACAAAATGCATTTGAGGATCCAAGAAAATAAGGAAATCAAATGGTGGATTACTATATGGGGAGTAAAACAATATCCATCGGGGTAACTGAAATCCCAGGAAAAGCTGTGCTGTATTGTCCGGTTCTGGATAATTAATATCAGATTACCAATTACAGCACTGTTGTAATGATTGAATTGGGGAAAAGAAAGAAGGCTGATTGGATCTATATGCACAGGAGATGAAAGTATTCCGCTTGAATGCATTTATTGGGACTATCAAAAGTATTTTTGTTTTTTCGTAAATCTCCCCAGAAATATTATGCAACATGGAATAAATACGCTTCCCCTGCCACTGGCATCTGGCTTCTCAGAACCCATTTCCGGAATTGTCATATTGTCAACGACGTGTACGAGCCAACGAGTTTCATAGTCTTTTGCTGATTTCCTAATCCATTGTGACATTGAATGCTTGATTGCTCCAACAAGGACGACAGCGGCCCATGACAGGGGAAATTGGACGACGGGAAACAAGTTATAGAATTGCATTGTTGTTCCTGTGAACAATGGAAATGTTTTACTGTAATGCTTAATAGGTATGGCATGCGGAGGAGAAAATTTGGCTTCTTTTACTTCATTTGGGGTGATTCAAGTTCCCCCTTTGGCCACCTCAAAGTTCCCCTCTTTCCCCGCCACCGCCCGTGTCTTGTCTTGCCCGGTACGACAAAGCGTCAGCAGGTGAGATGAGATAACGGGGGAAACTGGTGGTCGCTTCCGCTTTCTTGCGGAAGTCGTCCGCCGTTGCATGGAACCTGCTGACGATGACTGGACTGGACTCACTGGCGTGAGTTCCCCCTCGGGTCCGTCCACGTGCCATTTTCCCGGTGAGAGCCTTTGTCTCTGGCTTTGGCCGGGTACTAACAAGGAAATCCCGTGTCCAGCTGGCTGTGGAATGGATTCCTGGAGCTTAAGCTTTGAAACATTGTTTGAAAAGCAAATATTGTCACGGATGGGTTTTGGGAAGTTGGTTATTAGACTCTGTGGTATATATATGTTTTATTTAATGGGCAGATGATGGCTTTTCAAGAAGTATGATTTTGAAGCAGCTAGCATTATAATTGTTCCATGGAAATTAATTGTAAGGTATTTAATTGCAGGGTTTACGAAAGAGAGACGCATATGTTTGTTTACAAACAAACGTATTTACTCGACGAAATGCTCCTCGAGAAAATGAATCGTCGGTAAGAATTAAGCGCCCTTGTTCGAAGCCGGCAAAAAATTGTAAACATGCACGACGAGTGTGGTAAAAGTGGTTTGCCATGTGCAAATAATGAATTGGCAATGATAAAGCTGTTTATGACATCAATGCAAATTTTGAGGTGACATGTTTTATTGTTCGTGGAATCAGTAGTACTGAAGTTGACAGTGTTTGGCTGCTGTTTGAAATTGTTCGCGGAACTTGAATTGAATCTTGTTTTCGTTCGAAGAATCTATCCATCATAAAGTTCCGTCGGGAGCACTGTCGATTAGCGAGGTTCACTCCAGTTGGACAATCTGCAACGTCGCATTCGTGCAAATTCATTGCTTGAGTAGCGCTGCGGTTGCTGAAAACCTTTGGCTGACAACAATGTCTCAGGTATGTACCCCAAGGTCGATTCGACCGATTCCCGTAGAAGCCCTCTGCATGCTAGAATTTGTTCAAAGAACAATTTCTGAAGTTGAGTTTTTAAACTTTGTAAAAGAGAGGATTGCTTGGTTTCAGTTTCCTCCGTTGAAGAACGACAACATCCTTCGTGTTGCTACTGGAAAGAAGCCGGACAGAATCCCGATATGGATCATGAGACAGGCTGGTCGCTATCTGCCAGGTAACTCACTGTCCTAGAGCAAGTGTGAAAGTACTTCATGATGACGTGGTTACTAAACGATTTGGTGATTTTTTTTTCAGAATTCAGAGAGCTGAGGAAGCACCATGACTTTTTCGAAATCCTCAATACTCCGGAATTGGCCACTGAAATCACTCTTCAACCTATAAGGAGATTCGACCTTGATGCAGCAATCATTTTTTCTGATATTCTCGTCATTCCATCCGCGTTGGATATGGATGTCAAAATGGTGCCCGGTGTTGTAAGTTCAATTACCATTGAAACAAATACCTGGCTGGATGACAATGTGTGAAAATTTAATCATAATTTGGTTTGATTCCTTAGGGTCCAGTGATACAGCATCCATTCTCGAGCCCACAAGACGCTATCGCCAAGCTCACACCGCCCATCAACTACCAAGACAAAATGAAAGGCACGCTAGCAGCTATTACAATGACACGTATAAAGCTGGAAGGCAAAGTGCCATTGTTAGGTTTTGCTGGTGCACCCGTAAGTCGTCTACGGAAGTTAAATCTTGATGAGTTTGGTGGTTTGTACTCAGCAGCCTTTTTCTGATATTCTAGTGGACTTTATTGAGCTACATGATTGAAGGTGGTGGCAGCAGAACCCAGACCAAAGCCAAGAGCTGGCTCTACATGCATCCCGAAGAATCTAAACAAGTATTGCATCTGTTGGCCAATCACATCACATTGTACTTGGCTGAGCAGGTCAAAGCTGGGGCTCAGGTAGGCATCACAAAGAGTGTGTTGCTTGAAAGCATTACAGAACTTGCAAAAATTTTAATATTGGCTTATTCTTTTTATGTCAGATGGTTCAACTATTTGAGTCTCATGCTGAAATCCTCGGACCAGCCCTCTTTGATTCGTTCAGCTATCCATACCTGTGCGAGATTGTCACTGGTCTACAGAAAAGACTCGATGAACTAGGACTCCCTCAAGTGCCGATTGTAATTGTTTCTTCACTTATTCACTCCATCCTCCCATGAACAGCCCATGTTTTCAAAATGTACTAATTCTTTTATTATTTTCATAGACGGTATTCGCAAAAGGTGCTCATTACGCCCTCGACAAGTTGAACCAAATTCCATGCAATGTGATTGGTCTCGACTGGACAATGAAACCCGAAGAAGGTAGAAGACTCATTCCTGACAAAGTTCTCCAAGGAAACCTGGATCCCGTAGCGCTTTTCGCTGACAAAGTGAGCCTCACTTCACATTTCTTCCAAGTCAATTCTCCAACAACAACCATGATATACTTATTTGTGTCCGCATGTTTTTTTCAGGCCAGCCTCCAAGCCAATGTCAAGAACATGATCAGCAAATTCGGTACAGACAAGTACATTTGCAACCTCGGTCACGGGATCTACCCCGAAGCTCCAGTGGAAGGTGTCGAAGCCTTTATTGAAGCCGTTCACAGTATACCAATCAACTAACGATAATTGGCTTTAATCCAAGCCAACCTGCCTTATATCCCGGTGATGGGGCTCGTGAGCCAATATTTTTCGTCGCAACTTTCGACTCAACTCTGTCTTCATCGCAGTCAATCATCGAAACGTCGTTTTTTTCGCTAGAAATTCCATAGCGGTAGCATGTCCACATCTATATGCATAGTATCTACAGTATTGTGTGACCAGTGTACGGGGACTTGGGCAAGTCGACCACCCATGGATCGATCGTACACAATTAGCTCAATCGTCATTAATAAGTAGCTCATATAGTTTCACAAATTCGTTTGTTAATTATACATTGTTTCTCTTTCTCAGGTGAAGGAAATACAGGCGGATCGATAGATATATTCAGTTGCAACACATCCGTCTTTTTTCCCATGCCGATTTTCCCTCCATTCACCAGTCAATCAGCCAGTCGACCGTCATAGCCAGTTTTATGCAATGAAACACAGCAATAGCCCAACTAGCTCATGTTAGCTCATACATGTTCGTCTAATAGTGCACTCGCTCTTATCTAACTCACAGTCAGCCTTGCAAAAGTCCTTGACAGAGTGTTTTTTTCTTCCTGTGAGTATAGTATACCAACTAAAAGCTGTTATCTCTAATCAAGTTAATCACGTTTGTTCATAGTAGCAGCTGATTTGGAAAGTTGTGCAGCGTGGCCATTAATGATCCAAAAACAGTTAACTGCTGAATACATTGCCGTCATCGCTAGAGCTGCATCTGATTCAAGGGAAGGTTTCAATTCATCATGCAAGTTCTAACCCAGCATATGTTTATCAACATCAAATGAAACCAATGTGATTAGGAGCATTTCATTGTTAATGGCGTTCATCAAAGGCTTTTGTGTACCTTTTGCCGGAGAAGAATTGAGCCCTTTTATAGGTAGCCACACTGTATGAGCGAGGACTCGCCAGTGATTCGGCCATATGCATTATAACGTGATTGAATACCGGCAAGAGGATGAGCTCATACAGTGTGTTCACGGCATTGAGCTGGTACGCCGGCTTCTCGTTTAAAGAGCCGTCACCAGGATGCTCGAGTACATGACAAAGTAAAGTATTAAAACGCCTAGCACGCATTTCGCCGTATGTATTTCCAGTGAAACTCAACGCGACAGCTCCGTGGTAAATACACAACACTTTGTACACACACAACTTTTGTGTTATATTTCAAGGATCATCTACTCCTTCAGCCAACTTCAAAGAGGTTCAAAAGTTGATGGGAAGAAACATTTGTTTAGTTTCAATCAAAGTTGAGTGTCTAATTGATTGGTTTTACAGTCAATGGTGGTGTAGATTTAATTAATTACATTTTGGAAAAAGCACAAAAATTAGGTACAATTTGTAAGGGCAAATTTGCCTTTGGAACATTCTTTCCTCAATCAGTTGTTGTTAATGAAGTTTAGCGGCTGGCTAGAAAACAAAATGTAGTTACGTTGCGTCAGTCAAGGAAGTAAAGGTGGATTTTGTTGTGAGTGAATTTACTTGGTGATCTCATGCCGTTCCAACGGCAAAACTTTTGGTTTATGTGACCTGGAAGGTGCAAGAGGTCGTAGAAAAGTCTGTGCATGTGTTGGCCAGTTGTTGGTCAAGCTGATTTGCCAGCCATGTCGGGTTCCGCCGATCGAAGAATCAAGCTCAAGAGCTTGAACCAATTCATTACGTGTAAAATCTGTCGAGGCTACCTTATTGATGCGACTACGGTCACAGAATGCCTTCATACTTGTAAGTTGAAAGTTGCTCATGATTCAAAAAATGTTCAAGGAGTTTGGGTTATTAATTGGTCCATTAATGCTTTCAGTCTGCAAGAGCTGCTTGGTGAAGCACTTGGAAGAAAACAATACCTGTCCGGCCTGCGACATAGTCATCCACCAAAGTCATCCCCTTCAGTATATTAGTTTTGACCGGACAATGCAGGATATTGTCTACAAATTGGTGCCCAGTTTGCCAGAGAGTAAGTTGAGAATTGTTCATGTTCAAAGGAGGGTGTTTGCATGTTCGAAAGTGCGACTAACCAGTGGATTATTTTTCTAGATGAGTTGAAACGAGAACGAGAATTCTACCGAACACGTGGGGTGCCTTGTCCTAAAGATGTTCCTGTAACTAACGCTGAAGCTGAACCCGTCGCTAATGAGGAAGCTAAGCATACAGAGTCTGATTATCATCGTCTTGACGAACAGGTATGGGGAGATTGAACAACCTGTTTTAGTATTAATCCGACTGGATGGGATTTTGATCGTGTGCTTTTGCAGGTCAATGTTTGTTTGGAGTGTAAAACTGGAAGTATGAAGACGTTAAAGCGCAAGTTTATCAGATGCTCAGCTTTAGCCACGATAACGCACTTGAAGAAGTACATTGCCAAAAAGACTATGAATTCCATTGAGAAATACAAAGATGTGAGTTTTGCTCAAAGATGTATGATGCTGAATTCGACATGTGAGGATGAAAACTAACTGCGTTTTGGTTCTTAGATTGACATCTTATGTAATGATGAGCTTCTGGGCAAGGACCACACGTTAAAATTTGTCTACGTCACAAGATGGAGGTTCCGGGACCCACCTTTGAAATTGCAATACCAGCCGAAAGTCGATATATGACGCCAATCACGTCTTCAGACTCAACAACAATCGTTCATATTAAGCCATCTCGTTTCAGCTCAGTCGTGAATCACTAGTATTCCACTAAGGACAGTATAACTTTAGCAACCCAACCCAGTACAGGGCCATCATATCTCAAGGGATGTTAGTGTGATGAATGAGTTTACATTTTACAGATCGTGTACTATCTATTACTGCTTGTAGGCTATCTCGGTTTATGGGACTGTTGTGCAAACTTGATGAATTCACGGTCAGGTTTAGGTTGTTACAATATTTCTTTTTTAACTCCTTCTGGCAGAATCTGTCAGCCCTATAAGAGGCTCACACTGATGCGTAAATTAAGCTGGGAAGGGGATAGCAAAACATGTCAGAGGCAGGGAAGCAAGTAAACGCTGCACAACAATTACTTTTGTAACCTAGTCGAATGCTGATCAGCATAATTCATAATTATAGGAATATGTGGATGAAAGGTATGTGTAAGCTTTATAGCTCCTCCTGTCTGTCTCATGTTGTTTGCAATTCCCGAGAAAGTATTTGGTGCTGACGATCAGTTACCCATACCTAGGCCGGATAAGCTAAAAATGTTTGTATATTATATAAGAATCAAGGCTCAAGGGGCTTTACTATTTTTCTGTTATTTTTTGTTGTTTTAAAAAATAATTTATCGCATTTGTCCCTCTCGTCCAAACGAACATTTTTAAATGAATTGTACGTGTTTCGGCATTGAAACACTTTTAACTGTCCATGTAAGTCAAGTTTCAAAACCCGTGTATACTTCGACGTTTCACACTGACTGGATCCTTCATAATTGGACTTTATATTGTATCTGATCCATTATTTTTGTTAAAAATTCTATCTTGAAGCATCACCGCGATCCTCAAGCTAAAATGTTCACCTTGATGTTGGTGATTCTGTGATTTTAACCGTAGTAGTTTATACAAGTATTGGGGAATATTTCGTAAGGTTAACGTACTTGTAAAACATTCAATGTGATGCGACTACTACTACGTATATTTCCACGTTTAGCAAGTCAGGTATGATTGGTATAATAGCGACAAGATGTATTGGATCTGGAGCCGTCAATTTCAATGTAGGCAGGCTGACAGGTGCATTACTCGCCGTGTTTAAATGTCTGTCAAACGTGCTGCTCATCGTATGCATAGGAATGAATAGCTGTCAGACGGGAATGGAGGTAATAATAATAGTAACCACTATGTTGCCTTACTTATAGCTATCTATCGTCTATCCAACCACTATACCTACTATATATAGACGCAGAGAAAGAGTACGAAATGTATTGAAATTGTGTCCAAAACGAAAACAGTCATTAATGTCAATTGCTGTTCCATGCCCCAAGCACATGAAATGTTCATAACATTGTGGATAATAAACGTTAAGGTATAAATATCATTGCTAAAAAGCCTCATGTAGCCTTCATTTCCATTTAAATGTTCAACTAACCAATGATGTATATAATACACGTGTATTTCCAACAACTTGGTTCTTCAACTCGCAATAATTGATAAAATTCCTGCAAACCCTTCGATCAGAAACTGGCGGACAAGGGCATCCATATTTCGATACGAATATTCCCATTTATGCTATTGATTGATACATTTGATATTGTTGAAGCATACTAATTAATAATATTTTACCATCACATAAAACTTCCGGTCTACCAGAGTCAATGGATATCACATGACTATAACATTTTCGATAACTATAACAGTTTTGATCAAGTAATATCCTAAAGAAGATCAATATGATAGGGATTTAAGCCCTACATCCCTGTTCATCTAACACAAGCTAAAAGCTCCACTGTTGTAACGAAACTAGTACAAATGTAACTGGTTCATTTCATTCCATTTGTGGAACCTCCCAATTCCCCGATAAACGTGAGTGAACAGATTTCGATGTATACATGAATTCTAAAGCCTAATTCAGCGTGATAAGGAAAAACGTTGAATTGAATTCAGTCTTTTCACCGTCCACCACCAGGTACATCATGTCCTTGTCAATAGAAAGCAAAGTAGTAATCTAGGAAATGATTGTCGTTTTTGTCTCTACTTTCTCTACTCGTTCTCCATGAACATGTACTGAAGTATCTAATGGATCCAGTTGCTGCTGTATCTCCTCAACCTTACATTTCTATACCAGCGAATCCCGTTTTAGCCTTCAAAGTCGTCATAGCGAAATGAAGAGAAGAAGAAACAATTTTGCAAATTTCCCCTCTTTTCCTGTCTCCCTCGCTTTGCTAGATGATGGAAATGTATCTCCTGAAGCGTATCTTTTCCTTGTCTTCCATCGGCTTCACGTTGGCTATGACTGGAAAGACGGCAATTTCGGTGGCCGTGATGGCAGCCTATGGAAAAAGTAAATTTGTGTCTGTGAGTGTGCCATATATACAGCAGGAGGAGCCGTAACTTTAGTTGATGGGATACAGATTAAGCGGGGATGGGGAGGGGGAGACTGGCAGTTGGAATAAAAGTGGGCCTACGAACTACCGTTTTTCACCGTAGAAGAGAAAGGACTAAAAGTAGTTTGGGAAACACATGTATTGGATGCGGGAGAGAAAATACATGTGTGTTGGGTACTAACAGGCTGTTGGGACTTGAGTCTGCTCGCTGTAGCTTGCGCTGTTGAAGTGTGTAGCCAACTTACAATAAGCTCTTGGTCGCCCCAAGGGAACACGGCAACATCCTTGAGCCCAGGAACCTGGACGACTTTGACAGGTGCAAGATCGCTAGACAAAAGGTCCCAAGCTTCGATTCGATCCGACTGGGCCATGTACAAGAGGCACTCGCGAATCCCACTCCAACTCACCCTGAGCGGCGCCCCTTCGCCTCCACATTCAAGCGCCAATATTGCCCGCTTCCGGCGTAAATCAAAGAGACGAACATGTCCGTCATCGCAGCTCCCCACAATAAGCCCCATTAGAGCATTTCGATGGACGGAGGTAATGCGGAGGATGACGTTGCCGCCAATGCCGCACTTCTGGTAGATGCCCACGTCCCCCGTCAAGGTCCCGATCCCAATGAAGCCCGCGTTGGTCCCAATGACAAAGTTGGCGGACTCGTTCCTCCAAACGTGGAGCGAAGACACTGTCATGGCCGGCGTTGAAAAGACTGTCTCCAAACTGATAACGTTCCTCTTGGCTACGCGAATTCGGGACCATGTCGAATGATTAATCGTTGTTCCACCGCCGCTAGATCCGGCAGCGCTGCTGCTGGTGCTCCTCTCCTTCACTTCGCCCACTGCTAGACAGCTCCAGCAAATGATATACTTTTCCTTGTCGACGGAAACGACCTGCGGTATTAGTGGAAGACATGGAATCAGAAAGCCGCGGCGGCCATTGCAGTCCACCACTTACAAATCATATCCACTTTTGTTATTAGACAAGGAAAATTGGAATCTTGTTCCTCTTCTTCTTCTCCTTATCAGTTAGCCAGCCCCACAATAATTCTGCTTTTCCACTTACCAAAGCTGAATTCTTGGTCTCTTGAACAATTTCGACGCCTTGGACCGGAAGAGCGTGATTCGGTTCCGGCATGCAGCCTGTGGAGGACGGAAGCAGCAGTTAGCAGTTTTCATACAAATAAGTTTTTCAAAACATGTCACAAGGAATGCCCATCAGATTAATATAAAACTTGAAGTTGTTCAAGTCTGTGTAGAATAGTGTTCAAAGTGGAAGCTCCTTGGATTCTTGCTAATGTCCAGTGCAAACAAAGCGTTTAATTTCTACAGACCAACATACTTGTGTTGACACTGGGCGTCCGGATGACTTTGTCCTGGTACGCCGTATGGTACTGACTTGACTCCTTCAAACTCCAAAAGTTGAGACTTCCGTCAGTATTGCCGGAAAGGACGAGATGGAGGAGCGGATGTACTTTGAGCACGTTTACTTTACCCCAAACGCGGAGAAAGTACAGCGGCATGCTCGGCTCCTTGAGAGACCAAACGGTGACCAAGTTCTTTTTGGCGGAACTAGCTCGTTTCCTAACGGGTACAAAAAAGAAGTATGTGTATTTGCAAAAATTGTCTTCTACTCTCAGTTTTTATGCTTTTTATAGATAAAATCAGGCAAAATTGCCCGGCAGGGAGCCAAATGACATTTCTTCTTACCCGTCCGCCGACGGAGCCAGTGAGGAAGAAGTATCAGGAGCCTCCTGCCCATTTGCACAAGCCACCAGTTCTCCAGCAGCCGTGACGGCGTGCATTTTTAAATTCTTCATTACAGCAAGACCTCGATCGAGAATAATTTGTGTCTCCGCTAACCCCCCAGCTCCAGGACCACTTCCACTGCTGCCTTTGGAGCCTCCTTGAGCGCCCAATCGGCCTCGCCGCTTGTACTCCAGCACACTTAGCATTAGTCGGCCAGCTTTGGACATGAATTTGCTCAAGTTGCCACCACCGCCACCACCGTCTCCTAATTGCTTCCCTGAGGACGATGAAGTTTTATCAATTTTGTCCTCGGCTTCTTGATGTTCTTCTTGTGTTGAGCCAACTCCGAGTATTTCCTTGAAATTTTCCGCAATATGACAAAACCTTTTGAAAAACTTGTCTTTTCATACATAAATCAGATGACATAAAGTAGACACTTGGTTCTCTCTCTCCTTTTCGTTCATCTGGCAAAACTTTTTTGAAACGCACCTCTCGAGCCACTCTCCTATTCGGATTAAGACTCATGGTACTCCATTTCGGAGGACATTGCGTCCATTTGGTCCTCGTTTCCTGAGGCTCTGTTTGAACCTCTTCTTCCAGACCGTCATCCTTTGTTTGTGTAGTCGCCTGCAAAATTTACACTTTCAGTATTCGGCCGTAGAACGACTTTCCCCCTTGTCCTTTTACTACCTGGAAAAGTTTGGTGGCAAACATGACAGCAATGTATTTCTCGTACTCGTATGAATCCAAATGCAAAATCTCATAAGACACTGGATCGAATTTCACCATCCTTTGCAAACTTTTCCCACGGGTCTCCCCAGCCTGCGTACCAAGGAAGGCAAACTTTACAAACTTTTTTACTTTCAACAGTATCTAATACTCAGGTAAGGTAAATTTTACCCCCCTTTTTTACCTTGTCCTGCTGAGACCTTTGCCTTTTCTCCGTCCAAGTCATTTTGCAATTGTTGATTCTGACCTCTTCTACTATACACTTTCAATAGTTTAATTCACAGACCCCAAAACTTTTTTCATCTAGATTTTCGAAACAGAATGTTGTTGGATTGTCCTGTACACATGTACAAGTCATAATACACTCTCCATCATTTGTTTACCTGGTTACCGGAGCGTTGCCAGAGGTTGGTGGGATGGCGGCAAAATTATATTTTGTTCGGGCTCGAAGGCCACGTGTTTCAGGAGCTTTCTGAAGCTCGAAAAAATATATATCGTCCCTCGTGAATCTTCCAGCCAGATTACTATACACAAAAGACTCCCTTTTGGCAAGCTTTTAATAAACTCATGAGTCAATTTGTTTCTATTTGCCACAAATCACCGGGGGCAGATTGTATATAATAGTAGTACAGAATGCAGCTAGCATTCTACTAGATACAGTAGCTGGTAGAAGGAGCTGAAAAGGATGCTGATACACATATACTTTCATGTTATTTTGCACGCTTTCTCCATCTCTCTCACTATATATTTCAAAAGGCTTGTTGGCTTGTGAGTGAAATTCAAGCCACTTTTTGTAGCTTTCAGCTCCAATTTTTTCCACACACTTTCTCCTATTCCCCGTAGGCTCTTAAATAAGCTGTAAACGTGAGAGTGTGTGTGTGTGTGTGTACATCTTCTTCTATAATTCCATGTTCTAGTAGGCAATAAGCTCAAGAAGCATTCCTCACAAATTAACAAGTCAGAGATGAAACCTAATTGGCCTAAAACATCCGGCTTGGCTTTCAATTAGCCTCCACGAAAGCGCCTTGGGTTTCCGGTTCTTCCGGTTAGTATATAACACATTACTGGGATCAGCTCAGGAAGAAATTCGAGCAAATCCAATGCTCGCTTGATATCCGGTTTCCTCCGACATGTCTACAACTTCTACCTTTACAGTAACACATTTACTCACAAGTCAGAGGCAAAAATTACTTTGAAAAAGTATATACTCTCAATACGTTGAGAGCCTGAATAGAGATGTTGAACGTGTACACGCCAAGTCGCTTTGACTCCAGAGACCTCAGCCACTTGACCTTCTTTCATCCAAGACTCCCTTGTGGAAAGGTGATGAAAAGTGGCGGGTTCTTGGTCAGCTACATACATTTCCAATGCTTTCTTTCTCTCTGCGTCCTTGTCGAAGGAAACTCAATGGATTGCTCAAAAGTTGTTGGATGGTTGAAGAAAGACAAGTACACAAGAGAGATCCACGTACTCCTGTACCTTTTACATACGTGAACGTACGTGGATTCTACAACTACTGCATTAAAAATGAGTTTGAAAGTTGTTTGCAAGATTGAATATTTCAAAGACTTGGGTCGAAATGGCCGTCGAATGGCTCCATTACAAGCTCCTCGCCGAGTGTCACTCATTGCAACTTCTGGCCCAGTTAATGGACAAGTTGACACTTGTCTGACTAGTCCTACTGGTTTAATTTCCTCCATTTGGTCACATTACCCAAAGGATTCCCTTGTAAACATACTGTATACATCTATAATCGAGGTTGCATATCGAAAGGCGTACCAGAAGGACGACAGGATCCTTATGCAAACTTTGGCGGCGGAAACGGCTGTCCATCTCCGGCATACGAGGATCGGTGAGTAAAAGACAGGATGTCGGGCATTTCATAGGAGCAGACTTTGGATCTCTTTTTTACCATCTCCCACAAAATTCCTACGGAAAGAAGGACCGGAGGAAATTGCAGCTTTCTCGACCCAAACTGCTGCCCCTGTAGGGTCGGGTTGATTCTTCTCCCGCTTCCCGCAACCGTTCATACCTTAAAATGTGCATGTGTATATACATAGGTACATGTGTGATGCTGTTGGGCTTCTCTTGGAATCTGGAATCTCTTTCTCTCTCTCTCCCGCTCCCGCTCCCTTACCCGCTTTTGCGTATACCCGAACCTGTTTGCAAAATCAATGAATACGGGCAGGATCACATAAGGGAAACCGAGAAAAGAGCATGGTCGTGGAGCCAAGTATATATACAACAAGGACGCTTTTGAATCCTCTGAATCCTCTCTCCTCTTCAATCCATCTCGTCCCTTCCCTTCTTTCTCTTTCACAGCTTTTTCACGAGCTTTTCCTTTTACAACATTGTCAGAGGATCCCCAACTTTCGCAACATAAACTCATCGCTACACGTCTCCATTTCCACTTTTCACACGTCCACCAAAGCGTCCGCGCTTTCTACTCCGTCTCTCCTACACACGGCTCCTTTCAAACACACGCCTTTCTCTGTCTGACTCTGGCAGAGATCCGAAAAATTTCGTTGAAATTTTGCAAGGAGAAGAGTGACAAATAGTTTTAAATCAACATTTTGCCTACAAAGTGTAGGTGATTTTGTCCAGGATGAAGTTTACTGGCGAAAGCCTCGTGGTTTTGTCGTCCCTTGTGGTACTCTTGGCAGTGCTTGCCGATAGCAGTAACGCCAAGACACTCTGCGGTCCCAACCAGTTCAGATGTAAAAGTGGCAGAAGGTGTATTTCAGGTGAGCCATTTTTCCCACTCGCCGCGATCATATTTTTATACTCTTCCTGTGTTGTGGTGTGGCTCCCTTCTTTTGGCTTTCCCTCTGAAAGAGAAACAATTTCTCTCGGAATAATAACAACCACGACCAGGAAAAACAAAAGGAAAACATGAGGTGTTGATACTAAAAAGAAAAATATTTGGATTATGTGTATATGTAGCTCTTCATGTTTGTGATGGCGTCAACCATTGCAAAGACGGCCAGGATGAAAACCCACACTTTTGCAAGGGAAACTACACAGCCCTTGGCAAATACCTTTCGAACGATTGCTCAGCTGGTATGTACCGATGCAGGTTCGGCGGATGTGTCAATGCGACCAAGATTTGTGACGGACACCCGGATTGCTTCGACTCTTCTGATGAGACCAACGATTTGTGCGGTAAAAACAGGTGAGACAGGTGAAAAAATATTGAGGTTCTGTCCAATTTGCGAGCTGTATGCTCTGAAATTCGCAACGTATGTACTTTTTGCACTCGATAAATATAAATGTGTGTGTGGGTGTGATGAATATTCCAGGTGTAACGCCAACCACTTCAGGTGCGACTATGGCGCTTGTATCCGACGCAAAATTATCTGCAATGGAAAAACCGATTGCTTGGATGGCTCCGACGAAACTCGTGAAGTTTGCTCCGAAATGAAGTGTCCGCCAAATACCTTCAAATGCAACTACGGAGCATGTGTTCCTGAAGACAAGGTAATTAAACCAAGTGACAATTCTGGAAGCCTTTTGATTCCTTTTGGATGAAATGCAATAGAATAACTTTTTGATGTAACTTCTTTGACAGGTTTGTGACAAGCGACATCACTGTGTCGATAAGAGCGATGAGTGGGTCGAACACTGCAAAAAGACGTCCAAGGCAGTCAAAAGTTAATAATTTTTAGAGTTCCAAATGTGAATGCCAAAAATCGAATCGTGAATGACAGACAGACAGACAGTATTCTTATTCTTTAAAATTGTTACTTCTTCAACTTATGCACTATTGTACCATAACCGTTTGTATACTTACCGAAATAAATATGACATATAGTTCCTGGAACTCGTTCTATGTCATATATGGCTTCGAGCATGTTGAAGACCTACAAAAGGAGAGTTTGCAAAAGTTTAGTGTTTCTTTCACGCCACGAAAGAGCTCAAAATAATTAATACGACAGCTCTAAATTTCCAGCAGGAATCCGAATTGCGTTGAAGCAAAAGCTCATTTGGAAAATAGAACCTAAGTGTCAGCTACTGAATCCTGCCGTATGGTACATGGACTCTAGCGCCCCCTACGGGTGGATATTGCATCCAGAATAGGAGCAAGACTAAAAGACTACGTTTCATAAATTCCGAACCAGCTTTTGTGGAGTAAATAAATAGCCAGGGGCTGAATTTATTTATCAACATTTTGCATAAAACATGGTCATCAAAGAGTCCAGGGCCAAAAAAGTAAATAATTAACAAATTCTAGAAAACAACCTGTATGTGGATAAATCTTAAACTATGGACTAAGCCAATGCATCATCACGGTCAGCTATATAGTGCTCAGCGTTTTCAATGCTGGCAAAATTCAAGAAGTGGGATGGTCGATGAACTTCATGGTAGAATTCTTTAGGATTGGCAAGGACAATGTCGTACTTCATGTTAGGATCATGTCTAACTCCCATGAAATTGTAGTTCCAAGATCCTGTAGCAGGTACCATGAAGTAGCCCAAGAATCGATCACTGAGTAGCATCTGGACCTTTTCATAATGTGAGGGTAAGTAGCCCTTGGGATTGTTACCACGGTCAGTATTCTGACGTCCCCATTCGTACCCACTGGAACAAAGAAAACAAGTTGAAATTTGCGGAATGAATTTTCCATGCTATACTTGAGCATTACGAATTGATAAAATTACCTCGGCGTGAGTTTGTACGCAGTCAGAGAACACGAGCCAGGAGTAAAACTGCAGGTGATGATTGTGGTTTTCTCACCGTCCCAGTCAGGATTATCTGACATGATCTTTGCATGGGATGTGATGTCTTGTGGAGACAATTGAGGCAGTTCGTTGGGTTGTGTATGAATCCATCCCAAGGGTTCCATTTCTGTTGGAAACAAAACGTGATTAGCAAACGAAGAACAACACTAAAACTACTGATGCTGTCTCTGCCACTGACCCTTTAAAAGTTCGTGTTGTGGTAATTGGATAGGCATATGAACCGTTTGATGTGTACCCCATTGCGGAGGCATTACAATACATCTGATTTCTTTAACTTGAGGGTTGTCTGCTGGACTGATTCCATACATGTAGCCGGCTATCTGGGCCCTGAAAATAAACAGATGCGTGAATTAGACCTTAGTACTAGGATCTCAGTGAACTGTGAATCAGTATGCAGACGGTAGTCTTAGTCTACCTGAGATCAGAAATTGTAACAAACTTCTTCAGCAAGTTTTTAGGAAGGATATAAGTGAATCCTGTTTCTTTGATATCGTCAGAAGACACGTAAATGTGGTTAGTACGCAGATGCAAGTTAGTGGCAGAAATTGCTCGGACTCTCCATTCTGTTTTGGACGAGAATGTTTGCGTTTCGTAGTTTGAGGTGGTGGCAGTAATAATTTCGTCCCCATGCTTGTTAACGGTCCTAGTTGTAGTAGCTGTAAGCTGCGACTGTTCCTTGCTCTGCTTTTCGATTTCAGCGATTTGCTGCCGCTGCTGAGATGGAGCGGAAATCTCCATACCGAGAAGGATATCACGAATTTCTGACTGTGTGAGCGATGCAACATTGACATTGTTCTTCTTGCCGTAATCCGCCAGAATAAGGTCCTTAAGTTGAACTTCGACCCGGATCCATTCATCATCGCTCAGCGTAGGCCAAATGTGATGGGATTCGGTGATGGTAGTCTTGTCAGGCTTCAAAATCACTTTGGTCCGCTCATTGTTAACATGGAGGGCACGAAGAATCAAGATAAGCCTGGAGAATGCTGTATAAGAGGATATGGTCTTCAACCAATCATCGTATAGGTTGAACAACACCATCTGAGGTTCCGTTGCCTTCAGAATCAAATCACCAAACTTTTCGACTTTCAAGCAAGCCTGGAAGGGGAGTTGGAGTTCTGAACCTTTGATCACAATGTTCGGGAAGTCCAACAAATGGACTTCAAGGGGATCCAACATCCCTTTACGTGTAACAATGATCTGCT
This sequence comes from Sphaeridia pumilis, assembly GCA_034698345.1. Taxonomy (NCBI): domain Eukaryota; kingdom Metazoa; phylum Arthropoda; class Collembola; order Symphypleona; family Sminthurididae; genus Sphaeridia; species Sphaeridia pumilis. Next base: position 30,007 of record JAQGBJ010000290.1, read on the forward strand.
TCGGCTGTTCTTCGACAGGGAGTGAACGAATCAAAGCAGCGACTTCTTCAGCGGTTTTCCACTTTGCCAGCTGACCCAAGCGTTTCTGGCCTGCCCATACTGAGGTGTGAATAATTTTCAGGAAAAGTTGTCCTGTACGGGGGTTGAAAATAAAGATGGCTCCGTTGATAGGCTTGGTTGTCAAGTTGCCTTCGAAGGTTTTATGGATGGTTACACGGTACACATTTGTGTCATCCACAAACCAGATTATCTGGTTTGAAAATAGCTCCCCGTAATTTTGAGAGGATAAGTAAGGTTCCGTAGGTTCACTAGAATACAACTGCAAGGCTTTCCGGATACGTTCTCTCAACACGTACAATGCAGGATTTGCTTTCATGATCTTCGCCATGGCTTGCTGAATGAGCGGCTTGCATCCTGGGAACCAATTACCATAGGCACTGTGCAAGTTGTAAGCCAGATCGATGGAAATCAGCACTCCAGTAGGACTAGGGTAGATTGACATGTTGTCCGTTGTGTAGTCCAAGAACTTGGCCCTCGCATATCTTTCAATGTCATGCGAATCGTAGTCACCCCAACGCAACTGCACATCTAACCAATACTTCTGAGTGGTGGTGCTGTCCATGGTGTCCTTCGAATCTGCCAGTAAGGATGGTCTTGACACATTCCACTTGTAAGCGGCGAACAAAAGTATGTCGGCACAAGATGAATTCATTTTATAGGACTTCCTGGGATGAATGGTTTCCTTCTGAACAGTTTCAATTTCCAAGGCGTCCAATTCTTGATCGAAGACTTGACACAAGTCCATAATGACAGACTCGTGAACTTTCTGCCACAAGTGAGCTCGGAAGATTTGAATCAAAGAAATCTTCAATGTCGGAATTTTTCCATGCATGAAAATTCCAGTCAAATCCAGTTGTACTTGGAAACCCACATAGACATTGGCACGGTTGATAGTAGGAGACCACCACAACGTAAATCGACGGTTAGGGATCTGATTCAAACCAGATCTTTGAGCGTTCGTCAGCTTCTTATACTTCATCGACTCTTCGAAACCAGATGCTTTCTCCCAGAACAAACCTTCCCACGTCGGGAAGTATGTTCCCTTGAACAGTGTATGTTCTAGAATCCCTTCCACACCACCAAGTGCTTGAATCATGTCAGTTCGGTAATTATTGAGGTTCCACAATTTGCCATCGTGACGTTGGTGAGTCCACCAAAATGGATTCTGTTTGAGTACTTGATACTGTTTGAATTCTGTTCGGACACGCCATCCTTTGTCATAAGCTAGTGTATGTCTGTCTTTCTGGAAGAGTGTATTGATTCTGGGGATGCCCCTATCCCAACTGTCTTCCAGATCTTCGAGTGTCAATCGTCTGTTCTGAGCATTAGCTTCCTGACGTTTCAGAGCATATTCTGCCCATACTCGCTGCGAGTCAATGAATTCTGCTTCCCACGGTTGAATGTACCTGTGAAGAAAATCACGTATTAGGAAAGACAGTTGAGAATCTCCAAAAGCTAAAGTTATTCCTTGTTTACCTGTACAAATTAGGAATCAGCTGATCTTCATCATGGCTCATACCGGACCGGAAATGAGTAATTCCAACATCCGTTTGCTTGCTCCATCTCAAGTCTGACTGCGGTATTAGAACATGACCCATGGACAACATACCCAGGCCCCCTAATTCTTTAGGAGTGTAAAATACCACAGGTGGAAATCTTGAAGGCATCTTGGAGTTGAGGCCAATCTTGATACGAGTTTGAATCTTATTTTCACATTTAACGAGCAGGTCAAGCAACTCTTGCGTGTTCACTACAGATTCCCGGAAGTACGTCATCAAACCGATTAATGCTGTATTCCACTTATTGACAATCTTCGTAAACGTGGTTGATCCAGATGCCATCAAAATCTGGCGTACACGATTATGGAATTTGCTCATTGACTCATCGTCAACTCTCAAGAAGCACTGCGCCGTCCTTTCTTTCGTTATTTCATTCTGCAAATTCCAGACGCCGTCCCTGTTGGCAAATTCTTCATGGGTTGTCCGAATTTTGGGCAGAATACGACATTCAAAGCCACTCATATTGAATAACAAGTTAGGATTGTCCTTGGAATACACACTGACGAAACTGTTCTCCCATTCAATTGTTGTGACTGATCTAGGAAGACGATTCTTCATATCCCAAAACACTGCTCTGCCGAGGTTAACGTCGTGCTTCATCAAGCGCATCCTGGCATCACGTGGCCAACATTTTTTGTTGTTGTATCCGACTATGTTCTCGTTATTGGGATCCGGATGTTCTGTTAGGTATCTCTGGATGAGATCTCTTGCTTCATCAGCTGAAAATCTTAGAAGTAGATGAACCCGGTCTGTGTAGCGTACATACATACGGATTGGATGGGCTGCTTCTGTAGCTACATCTTGGAAAGTTGCGAAATCATTCGGCATTTGCGGCGGTCCAGCCATTTCAGCTGCACGCTGCAACCCGAGTACAAGCAAATCCAATACAACTCCATAGTACTGGACGATGAACGAAGCAAATTGCAATCCACGAATGATTCCGTAGCTGTTCGTGTGATTCATGTCCTTGTAATTGATGACAACGTTGTTCTTTGCAGTCATGTAATCAGCTATGTTGTGGTCAACAATCAACCGGAGTAAACGATTGAGAAGCGTTAGATCCATCTTTTCGTATATTTTCTCAAACTGGGATTCCAATAAAACATTGCATTCTCCTTCGTTGGTATCCCAGATATCTTGAAGGTTGTTGATTCCCTGGCAGAACTTGTACAGTAGAAGCGGCGGTGGTTCGGAATCTGCAGGCTTCACCCAAGGAGGGAATAATCTTCTCTTGTCTGCTTCGTACCACAGATACTGATCCAAATATGCATCTGTTATCTTCTCCAAAGGTTCCACATCATACACAGGAATCAAATGGGAATACAGGTCCATGAACTCGATACCGGTTTCCTTGAAAGCTCGAAGTGTCAATAAATGACGCTTGATACGAGAAAGAGCTTCATGTGGGTTATCATAGGCTTGCTCTATTAGACCGAGCTCCTCACGCTGACTCTGATTTAACCGGGACTTCACACTGGAAATGCCGTAAAACACGATTACCACTTGTTGTCCAACTGGAAACATAGCAGATGCGGATATAATAGTTCGAACCTGTAAGCTTCTTTCAATCTTTCCAGAGCCAAAATCAACAGCTTAGTGTCATGTTTGTACGACAACGGTGGGAACGGTATGGGTGAAAACCTCCTTGATTCCAACCAGTGGACTGTCGTTGTATAGATAGCAATGGCTTCTTCAGGTGAAATGTATGGTCCATCCTTCAAGTAATTATGCTGACGTTCTTGCTCAGCCTACGAACAGTTAGAATGAACGTAAGTATGAATGATGGTAAGCAGATTTTGGGCTCAAGAAGTATCATACCTTGAGGTAAAGACGTGTCAGCCTTCCAAGATTCTTCTTACATACGGTTTTGTCTACGGTAGCACCACGCCTGATTCGCTCCCGATTGTAATGAGCGGTATTAGTCCACCAATCTGACTTCATTTTAACGAAACGCAGAATCATATTCTCCACAGGGGTTGGAAGCCCTGGAACTTTCCAGGGAATATTTGCTTTCCAACAGCGCCAAGCTTCCGAGAGATGCTATAAATCAGACATGAATAGGTGAATTTAGAATTTTGAATGTTTATATCTTGCATTCATGTCATCAAAAATTACCTGCAAGATCGTTTTAGCCTTGTTGGATTTGATACCTTCTGGCATCATATCCACAATGTCGTGCATTACAGAAGCACGCAGTTCCAAATCAAAATGACTCTCCACTCTCTGTTTGGTGACGGTCTTCGCAATACCTTTAGAGTGACGTCCTTCGAACTGACGGGAAAGTAAGTTACCCAGCCATCTTTCCAGAAGAGGTGTAATTCCTCTCATGAAGAATAGCCACACTCTCCATCCGGGAGCCCAAATTCCACAGCCTGGTCCCTTCCCAACAGGACCCTACAACAAAACTAGCCACCGTTAAACATGGCTCGTGGCTCAAAATCAAATTAGATGGACTCTTACCGTATTGAAGCGGTAATAGATGACATGCTTTAAATCTTTGCACATTCGAATCTGTCTCATGAGCTTGTACTTGTATCGGTACATGCCTGTTAGTTGTCCTACATGTGCGAAAATGTACTGCATCCCATCAGCAAGTTGAAAAGCATCAACGTTGTTCAGTCTGTACTGCACGTGGGAGTCGACAATAAGTTTCGTCAGTCTCAAGATTTCTCTGCACAAGTGGAAAGCGTTTCCGAAACGCGACTTCTTTCTTTCTTTAGTGGTTAACGTCTTGACAGGTTTTAGATTGAAGTTGTAGTCAAGATGCAGGTAATTCAAATTCTTCCGATGAATCAACAAGTTCAGCATGTTGTAACCTTGCCTGCAGACCTGAGAAGTCAACCAAAAAAAGGTTAGAAAAATGCCAGAACGATCCGTTCTTTCGAAAATCTTCAGCGAACCTGTAAACCAGCCTCTACCCAGTCGAGGGTTGTGCACTGGAAAAACTTGGTAGCTTTGAAGGAACGGAACAAGTACCGTTTCTTCTGAGGCTTTGGTGGCCTGTGCTTAAGCGCATTCAGTACATAGTACTTCAGCAGCTTTTGATACGATACTCTGACTTTGACAGGTTGTCCAGGTGGGCAATGTTCCTGAAAAAGTAAGAACCCAGGTGAACGCCAGCGCATTTTTATTGATCGGTAGACAGATACTTTATGTTTACCTTATACCACGTTTTTACAAGTGGAACGTCCAAAGATCTCCGAGTTCGACCGGAGCGCTTGTTATAAGGCCGAGGGGCCCAGAGCAACGCGATGCCATTAGCAGTGTTGTCAGTATAAAGCGGAACTGAGGACAAAAGTGGTTCCACCCCTTCCAACTCGAATTCATCATCCTCGTCAAAGCTTGGTTCGAAGCTGGCGAGCTGATCATATCAGAGAAACCATTAGAAAAACAGAAGAGAAGTGCACTGTGTGCATAATTTGAATGTGCTTACCTTGATCGTATGACGGTGAGAAATAGAATTGATCAAGGGATCAAAATAAAATGCTGGCAAGTCCGGATCTTCTGTCTTGATGAACACTACATTAGGCGTATGGTACCTACAAGAAAAACAATTGTTAAGACTCTTTCGAGACCTAGTACTAATGAATATTTTAGACTATAGAATGTGGGCACACTCAGCATTTCCGCAAAAACTCTTTATAGCAAAAACATGCGCAGTGCCAGAAGTTTAGATAAATCGCAAACGTGTAACAAGCAGAACTAATTCTTTAACTTTCATGTACGTGCTTTTAGTAGGCGCAACTATACTCACAGTTTACGCCCAAAACTGAGCACGATATAGATTAAAATGAAATAATAGATGTCTTACCACGAGAGGTGAACATAATTGGGCATATTGTTGTACAGGAAGGGAAAAGCTATCCTGTATTCAGTTCTGATAGGCTGACGGATGATGATCTTATTGATATCATTGAACTCATTCCAATCCTCATCCCTAAAAATCACAAAGTTGTAAGATATGTTACTTAGACATCATGTAGATCTGAATCAGGACTTACATTTGACTGGAATCCTTCACTAAAGGTTCAAACTTTGGACCTCCTGGAATGGCCATGTTCAGTGCTTTAGCCGTGAAGAACGACTTCAAATCGAACAGGTAAAAATAATTTTCATCAACCAAATCCGTCAGCAGCTGGTTCGCGAGACGATACAACGTAGCCATTTGCGGAAGCTCCAAATGCCACGTCTTGTAACTCGGTCCATTCACAAACTTGCTATCCGACAAGGGCTTGTAGTCATAAAACCAGTCTTTAACCGATCTATCTTCCTCGTCATCCATATCAATCTGGATCGCCTCCAGTGGCTCCACATCCAAAACATTGTCAGCATAATCCAACGGCGGCTCTTCATCATCGAACGGTGGGAACCTCATCCGTTTGAAATGTCTCCGATCACGCTTCTCTCGACGCATCATGATCCACATTGTTCTGAAACCAAGCCATGAACTCTATAACCTTCACAGTAAATCAAGCTCTTTGGAAACCACCAATTCATCAGATCACGAAGCTTGCATCAGTAACGGCATATTGTCGGACTTCACCTTTAGGCAAAGTCCTCAGCTCACATCTTAGCTGATTTCAGGACCCCTGCGCCACTCATCACCACAATGCTCCGATAAAACGTTACAGTTACAACTAACTCTCCACTTGTACATTTCCCAATCCGAAATCAAACACACAACTTACCCCCATTGCGCCACATATACAGGCTCGATGACCCAAGGAATCTCGTTCACAAAAGTGATGGCCCCAGTAATATGGTACAGGACCTTGACATCTCGGATCTGTTCCCAAGGCATCGGCATATTCTCCAGCAACTTGAGTACCGCATGCGGCATATACTTCAAAGCTCCAAGGTACACGCGCTTATCATGCCGGTACTTTCTCGAACTCATGTCTCCATGATCCCTGATGATCTTCCTGACATGCTCCGGAGGCATGTCCTCCTTCTGAGGGTCCACAAATCCAAACTTCCTCTTCTCCGCATACCGCTTTGACTGCAACTGCTGCCATTTAGCCGCTACAAGAACCAAAAAGTTCGTCAAATTTCTGCCTCATGCCCACAATTTCAAGAATTTCGCTTCCCAACTTACCCTTTTCCTGCTTCTGTTCTTCCGTCAAATTCCCGTCGTCTTCCTCTTGAGTACCAGGTGCAGGGATGTCGGCAAAATTCTGCATGTGCTGTTCTCCAAAGTTGCCAAAGCCTTCAAACTGATTGGCATACATGCTCAACGCTTTCTTGGACCCAAGGTCCAAATTATCCTTTTCGTCTCCCCTCTCTTCTTACTCTGTAACAAACAACAATCAAAACTTTACACAATTACTCAACTCGTATCATCAACTTCTAAACCACTTTTATCTGCAAAATGAACTTTACTACACACATTATACCGACACCACAACCCTTTCTTTCTCGTTTACCTTTGTAAGAAGCTCCCAACCCAGAATATTCACAAACACCAACAACAAACTCAAAATACTTCACATCCCGACTAATTGTCACCAATTTAATTGTACACTTCTGTCAACAATTATATAAAACCTTTTCAAAACAATCCACTTTTAGAACACTTCGGCGTGCTTTCTTCACATGAATTCTAAATGCCGGACGTTTTCCACCAAAACACTGCCGACCACTCGACGGCACCGCTCTTTGGGTTATAGCATTCCCTCGTAAACACCTGGCTCTCTCTTGCGAAGCTTTCTCGCGTCCTTCCCCAATTCTCCACAGATGGCGCTCCTCATCTCCAACTCATTCTTCAACTACATATACAAACATGTTGCATTTTGACGTTGGCTAATCCAAACTGCCTTGGGGTATTCCTATACAAAGTTCCCACAGCCATGTTATATTATCTTATCTCGAGCCAGTTTCCAGTTGTTGCCCACAATTTTATTTTTCCACAAACCATTTCCTCATGGAGTCATCCAACCGCAAACTTTTGCCTTCCAGCCCCAGCTCCAGAAAAAATATTAGGCGGGCATCCCAAGAACCAACTTTTTCAAGAGCCCACACATCCTTTGTGTCTCCACGTGACTCTGCACTACCTGTGAGCGTCCCCAGCACCTTTTTCCTTACCTCGGCAAACAAAGACTTTCTTCCTGACTGACACTTTGTAATTGCATTTTGTTGTCCGTATCGCTTTCTGTTCAAAGTAACGCACCTGACAACCAAGACACTTGATCTCCTTTTCCTTCTTGCTACATATACATCTATACCTGTCGCTCCTTGTCCCTTCCTTGGGCCTCTGTGTTATATAATCATAGCCGAAACAATGACAACATTGTCATCATCCTGACCCTTGTATCAACCTTCCCGCGCCGCACCTCTCATTCACCAACGACCGAGATATGAACAAAAGTCACAAGTGTAAATAAATATGACGTGTTTATTACGGGGAATAAATCATTCATTCCGCAATTGACAAGTCCATGGCTTGGCGATATATTTTTATATTATATTGTCAAGCGTCACTTATATATATGCCATCAACAGCGACCATCATAAGCTGTATGTAAACATTGTGAGAACCATGTGCTTTTCTTCTTGTTGCTTTTACTGTGCGGTGTGTTGTTGTTCGGGAGAGGAATTCGGATAACTCGGATATTTTCTATTACGTTCTTACTCTTTTCCGGTGAGGAGGGAAGAGGTGACTCATGAGAAGGAAGAGAAGAAGAGGAGGAGGTGAGTTCTGAGTGCGCCGAGAGGAGAAGATCGATCTGCCACGGCCACACGTTGTGGCCTCGTGCCGGCCATTCCTCTCTCTTGTGTAAGCGCAAAAAATATCGGAAACATGTGCGTTTCTTTGCATGTGCTCGCAACTCCTCTTTTGCTTCTTGTGCTTGCGCTTTTCCTCCTCCCCAAATTCTACTCCTCAACAAGTTCGAAGACCTGAAGATTCCATCGAAATTACAGTACAATCCTCGAAATTCAAAATCTCCCTAAAAATTTAAGAAACGTCCCTCCCCCCTTCTTCCTCTCTCTCAACATCCTCACTCCTCCCCCAGCGCTAATTCACCGGCACAAGACACAAGAGCAACCCTTTTATATAATGCGCCATAACATTACCATGACAACAATGCAACTTTTCCACGGCTCCCTCCTCCCTCCTCGTTTCCAAAATTTCCCGAGGATCTTCTTGCCACGTCCCAGAAGCGCTTAAGCGCTCGTAAGCGCTTCACATCCTCCTCCTCCTCATGCTTGATTCAATGTCATCATGTGAAATTAATTTGATTGTTGCCCTCTTGACGTATACATGTATTATGTGTATCTGCGGAGAGGCGCATGTCACTCGATCCTCCCTCCTCCTCATATGACATGTCATCATGGGGAGGAAAAGTTTGAAACAAAACGCATTGTATTTACATCCTCCCTAATAAACTTTGACTCTTTTTGCTCTCCTCTCATCTGACGCTGCTGTCTATTCTAAATAAAGTTGTAGAACAGCTGCTGTTGCTGCTGCTGCTATTCCTAGATTCTTTGCTAGCAGCAAAACAAGAGCATCATCACGTGCGCTCTTGCCAATTGAACCAATGACAACAACAACAACAACACCCTCACCATGAGAGCATCATCACACATGGCTCTTTTCTCCGCATGACCTTTGCTCCTTGTCCTCAGCCTCTGACACGAAGTGTGACCCTTGGGAGCAAGTGCTTTCTCCATGAGCCGATGGCAGGTAAAACTTGTAAGCGTCGTAGTAAACAGGCCCAGAAGCGTATAACCTCGGCGCTCTTGCAGCGTCGTCGAGTAAATAACCTTACCACGTTGGCAAGGAGAATCGCAACCTCGTGCTTTGGTGCGGTGCCACGTAAGAGCGCGCGGCGGATGCAACAGTAGTTGTATCGTGGCCAATTTCACACAGTACTTTTCCTCGTCCGCAAAATGTTGCAAGCGTTAACAAACAGGAGAAATTACACACACGACGGTAAAAGAACCCGAAGCGGGTGGTTGTCGGTTCTCTCGCATATTCATTTTCCTCTTTAGATTTGATGCACCTCTTTTTTTTCTCTCTCTCTCCCTCTTTCTCACGGCCGGGCTCGTATGACTTTTATGGAGGGAGGAGGAGTGTGTCTTGCTCCTCCTCACACCTCTAGTGCCACTGCTCTCTCTCTCTCACCCGGCGTACACAAAAGTGCATATTTAGCTGGGGTGAGCGAACAAAGAGCAGAAAATGACAGGGAAGGATGATGATGATGATGATGATGTGGTCTTTGGTGCAGTATGTACGCACGTGTTTCTCAATGCAGTTTTCTGTAGGAGCCGGGAGGAGGAAAAAAATAAGAGAGCTCTCATGACTCTTCCAACAACTCCCCTTTGGTAAAGTCAGTAGTAGTGCTCTTGGATCAACTCTGTATAATATCATATAGCAACAGCAAGGATCTACTCTCCCAGGTTTTTACTCACGGAGAGAGCGAGAGGAGTAGGAGGAGGAGGAAGAAAAGTCTCTTTTAGTAGCTACGTGTTCTTTTATCTTGCGGCCAGTGTGTCTAAGTGAATCCAGGCTCGGCTGGCTCACACATCATTCAAAGTCATACACACATACACACACACACAACCACCAGCCAACAATCAGAAGGAAAAAGACACACTACGTCAACAGGATCAACAAAATCCTCTGGATTTCTTTTGATTTTGACCCCAAGTTTTGTCCATTTTTCGACAACATTTCATGTGGGTGCACGTGAGAAATCGGCGCTGATGCTCCGGACCTCGTCGTCGAGACCGCTTCGCAACAAGAGTCTTGATCAAGTCACTGCCAACTTTCCCCATCAAAATTACGTATCTACGTGTAGCGGTCAGTCAGGACGGTTTTCCCAGTGTTGAGCGCAATACAGGACGGCGACGACGACGACAGGAGCAGGACAGGAACGAGGACGTGAATTTTCAAGTGTGAAAATAGCTAGTTTATAGAAAAATGTGTCTTCTTTTCAAGTGTTCCTCCCAGCCAAGTTAAATCATCGTCATCCTCATCATCATGTATTTGTGTGTAGTTTGATTGATTTTCCCCAAGTGTTTCTTCTTCTTGTTCCCGGACTGTCAGCATTGAAAATGGCTCGGTGTTGTTAAAGTATAGTTGACTTGTCCGTCCGTCCGTTCCACATTAATCGTGTGTGATTCATATAAAATAGTAGTTTGTATGTGTGTGTGAAGCGGAAGGGCGAGAGAGTCTGTTGGATTCGACAGATTCACCAACCTTTGTCCACCACCAATCTACACCACGGCCGCCATCAACCGAGGAAAGCTAACTGAAAAATCGCAGATTCCGCAACCTCCAAAAGACGACACGACACACAGCAGGCGTCGACACCATTTCCAACAAGATTCCCGTCAAGTGAGCATGTATGATGGGACTAGAAACACTTTTGGAAGCTGCCAAATACTTGGAATACAGAGCTGAGGTTGAAGCACGTGGTAAGTATCCATTGGAACTCGCTCCATTCCCCGTAAATAACCTAAGCAACGGAAAGACTATTATTATTATTATTTGGAGAAAAGCTTTTGTGGGATGCTCCTGAATGCTGACAGACACAAGATCAAGAAGAAAATCATTTTATAGAGTTGTTTCAGAGTTATATCGCAGTTAGTTACATATAGTTGGTTGTTGTTAAGAATGAAGCCGGATCGGTGGCGGCGGCCACTCCTTATTGTATCATCATGATGGTCGTCCACTATCGTTGTCTCTCTGTGTCCGTATATAATAGTAGCTGCAATCAAAGATGATGATGGAAACATGGACAAGAATATTACGTATATACAATATGTAACAACGTGTCATCATGATAGTCCAAGGATATTATCATGTCAATGTCGATCGAATGTTTTGGAGGAACCTGATTATATATAAAACCATATCGAGCATGTTATACGTGGACAGAACCGCCAAATTAGTATCCGTCAGACAAAGGCTCTTCTAGCGAATCCTTGCTCCAGGAGGAAAAGGGAAATACGCCTTTATCATGGCTCTGGAGGAGCGAAAGGAGCGCGCGCTATCAACAACAAGAGTTTCTCCAGCATCATCATCACCTGCGCCCTTTGCACAGAGATGCGGCGCGCTCCATTGTTTCCGATCCGAAACAAGCGTTGGAAATTCAGAAATCCTTCATAGCAACAGCCTCAAGGCTTTGATGATAATAATAATAATATAGAGCGAGGGGGAAACCCCTCCAGTCAGTCACGTTTCCAGCAGCAGAGTTTCTCCAGGCAGGAAGGGCGCGTAAATCGAGCAGGGTCCAGCCCTTGCGTCCTTGTTTGATGATAGTGAGTGAGTTATTCCATCCATGGCATCTTCTATATCTAACCGATTATAGTAGGTCCCTGGTTTTTTCTCTTATTTTGAACCCGCCATCATTCGCCTAACCCTGCTTGCATAATGGTTGGTACGACAACAAAAGCAAGGACGACGCCATGTGGGACATGTGAATGATAATACATGTGCTCAATGAGCTTCACAATCCCTGGATTCGATTCAAAAAGTCTTTATGCAACTGGTGATGCTCCTCCGGATGCTGCTTCTGTTACTGTTACTAAAAATTGCCATCGCATCGGTGTTCTATGTTTAGCAAGAATCTTGTAAAGAAGAGCTCCTCTCTTGTCGTCGTTGATTCTGAAGAAGCAGAAGATCAGCAAAAGTACAAAGTACTACGCTGCTCAAGTGGTGAATAGTGGAGGGATCATCATATCGCTGGCTGACTCGCAGAGTTTCACAGGATCTCCAATTGCCGCATCCAAAAGAATCAAGGTGTGCATGCAATTTAGCGAGTTGAGAGAGAGAACAAGTTTTTGCAAAATCTCCGCCTGTTCGCCCGCTTCTTCGTGTTGTTGGGCATTTGGCAAGTTTGCCGACTGCGTGGTTCTTGAACCACGTTCTGACAAGGCTGCAGCAGCAGCAGCGTTTGTTCGCTTCGCTCCCTCTTTCTTGGTCTTCTGATTACTTTAGTTGCCCTTGATGGGAGCTTCTTAGATCGTTGGACTCTGGTGGTACTCAATGAGTCTTACAACATGGACCGGCGACCATCATCCAGCCATCGCTCTTATATTATTATATTTCTCGGCAATAATCGCAACAAGTACTTGTAATTCTTCTTTGCTCTTGTTGTCCATCGGGCAGGAGCGTCTTGGGCATCGTCGTCGTCGTCTTTGTTCCACCACCACCATCATCATCTTGCTACTTGAACATCCATACCAATAACTTGTTCTTCTTCTTCTTGTTCATCTCGTCCTAGGACAATCCTCCTTGCAGCGTATTTTGACCTTGCTCAACAACGAGTTGCTCCGGAGGAGCGACTTTCCCAACAATATAATGGCAATATACAGCGACGATAGACCACCAAAACCAGCTGTCCAAGTGTCCAAGTCCGGGCCCAGTTGACAGTTGTTGTTGCTTGCTCACTCGCTCGCTCGCTCGTGCGGTTTGCCCTCGAAATTGACATGGGCCGACCTGGCTGGTGGCGGCAGGTTGTTTTTGTTGCTGCTGCTGCTCAATAAGACGCAGGAGACAGGTGACATTTGGCCATGTGTCATGTGACCGTTCCGGTGTCATCATTATTATAGCAAGGACGCAGTTATTGTAGTAGAGAGCTAGTAAAAGTGCCATAATTGGAGTTGAAGACGATTGTGTTGAGAATCGAGAACGTGGATCATCATCATCATTGTATAGAGCTTTGAAGCTTTGTTATTGGGACTGAAGAGGATAAAAGTTGTGTCAAGTCGTAGGAATAAAAATAAACAAGAGCTTAACTTGGGGAAAATATCCTTGTCGCTTTCCCAGAAGAATCATCATGTGGTTGTCATAATTTGTTTTGTCTTTAGTAGCGCAAAGTTGGTGACTGTGAGAGCCGACTGACTAGTAGCGTAGTTAGTGCTAGTTAGAAAACAAGAGAGATATTGAATGGTGGTGTACACGTGTTGTCGAGTCATTATTGCTGTTGCTGCCATTGCTGTGTACACGCACACTTTACTATTAGCTTTTCCCCCATAATCTAAATACCTTTGAGTATTTTGCTGCTACGACGAAGTCGACGACAGACGACAAGTAGTTGGATTATATACTACGATTGACGATTACTCGGTACTACTGGAGTTTGTATGTTGAGGGAGTGGGAGCAGTCATAGCCTACCTGGTGCTCTGTTGTTAATTGGTGGCCCAGATGAGTATTATGGGAATCCTACTTGATCAACATCAAGATTCCGCGGAGCAGAATCAATCTTTGACGGCGGCGGCTGCGACGGCGACGACGACTCCAGTTAATCCGTTGTCGAGGACGATACCCAAGAAAAAATGGATACGGAAATACATGCTTCTTCTAGGAGGAGGAGGAGGAGGTTGGTAAACACGTGTATTGGAGTAGTAGAGTTTTAGCGGTGCGGTTCGGTTTGGAGGTCCACGTGTGTGTCAAGTTGTGATTCATAGAACCGAGAAAGAGAGAGAGAGAAAGCAAAGGGAAAGAAAGAACGAGAGGGTTATATATAAAACGAAGATTTGGATTGCGCAGTTGCAGCAGTAGGAGCAACTTGTCCAGTTTATGTATGCATGCAAGTTGCTGTTATTGCTGGATACGGGTTTAGAAAAAAATGATGGAGACGAGGTGGATTGATGAGAGGAAGGTGAAATGTTGTTGAGAGTATACATATATATATACATGTGTGTAACAAGAGTATTTTTTGTTGGTTGCAGGTGAGAAAGGATTTCCAGATTTGCCGACAAACAGCAACAATTCTTCAGCATCGGTGCCGATACAAGATTCGCCGCCGCCGACAAATGGGTATACGACGCATGGAAATGGAGTTGTCCAGAACGGGCACTCGCAGCATTCGTCGTACACAAACGGATACAAGAATCACTCATCCGCCGCTACAACAAATGGGTCTTCAGCGATCCATTCTTCCAGAGTACCTGAGCCGGTGAACGGTTATCATCATAGCAAGACAGTTTCGGATCACTCCTACAGGCGGAGTCATCATAACAGCGTGTCTCCGACCGACTTTAATGGAGGGACCAACAGATCCTCGAAAAAGTAAGCAGGAGCTGCAGTATTAACTGGCTAGGTTACCTGCAATTAAAGGATTTAATGAGTCAGTCAAGCCGGGGAGTCGGTACCCAGATAGCATGCATTTCCTAAACGATGTTTTTGTTCGTGTGTGAGATGATGAAAAGTCTGACAGTTTTTATGGGTTTTGTTGCAGTGGCGGCGGCAGTAACGGAAGTTTGGTGAACAACCGGAACTCTGGTACAAGAGAAGTTCACAACAAACTGGAAAAGAATAGAAGAGCCCACCTAAAGGAATGCTTCGAACTACTCAAAAGTCAACTGCCTGCCTTTGAAGATCGCAAGATTTCCAATTTGGCAATATTGAGAAGCTCTTTGCGTCACATCCAGGTATGTGGAAGGAAGGAGATGCAAGGGGTTTTTACTTGTGTACTTGTTGAATGACTGAGGATCAAGCCAGGAGCCAGAAGACTCTTGTTGAGTCGTAGTAGAGTAACAGCAACATGACCTAGTTGACATGCGTTGAGGAGGTATAAATTGTAAAGGTTTGCGGTAAAGTAGTTGGAAATTAATCACGACCTATGTTGAGAAAGCAAGAATCGTCTGTAGTTGGTGTCAGTCGTGAAGCTGCTGGAGAGAGTAGCAAAGTAGAATGATGGCGTATGTTAATGAGGTCAGTACCTCGAACATTGTTCTAGCAAAGCAACGGCAGCGTCAATGTCGTCGTCAGCAGCGACGAGTCATCATGAGCGACAAGGCTGATAGTCGTCGATGTGTGGATTCGTATTAGTGATATAGGTAGAAGCTGAATCAGGATTGGAAATCGCCGAGTCTGTTGAATTAAGCAATGTGTTTTTGTGTGACCAAGGCAGATCTTTAATATGACTAACTGCTAGTAGAGCTTGTATGTGGCCTGCGTGATTAATAGGAGCAATGTGGCCATTAATGAGACTGAAGGGAAGACGTTGTTGGTCTGGTTGTTGTTGGTATATGTGTAATGCATTCTCATAGTTAGAAGACATGGCAAATAGCCGTGAAGCAGGAAGAAAGGGAAGAAGGGCTATGTCAACATGGCGTGTTCAATGTTCGTTCAAGTACTATTAAACTCGCATGGAGGCGCACAACAAAGGCAAATGTGTGTAATCTTAAGATTGGATTGTAAAGTGTGTAAGTGAATACATGAAGTAATTGTTCCTTGTGTAATTTTCCACGGAGTTTACTCATTCAGTTATAATGTATTTGAGTCGATAGTGAGTAAAGTACATCGGAGCAGTAGTTGTAGTAATGTGAAATGTAATGGTCTTTAGCGGTATGTGAGCCGTATTCTAGTTGCATGTGATTTGAATTTGTTATAGGGTGATGGATAGGAGAATAGAGTGAAATCAGTTCATGCCCTGGGTTAAGAATCTGTTCGAGTTTGCAGATTCGCAAGCTGGGATTCTGGGATGCTGATGTTGAAACCCTGCAGGCCGCGTCATATGTTCCTATTATAATCAGAGTAACCAGAAATCGTGTTAGCACAAGCGTTTGGTTTGTTATTGTAATTTTGCATGGCCATTTACCGTGTTGGTAGTAATGGTGGTAGGGATACCCAAAGTATAACTAAAGATGGTTAAGTTGGTGGTATATAGTTGTGAGGATGATGCTAATGGGACCGTCGGAAGGCAATCCTTTGAAACGGTACCTTGTTGTCGGTCGGTATGGCGTTGGACGTCAAAGTTACTAATAATGGCGAGCGAGGGAACTGTTTTAGAAGTTGATAAGCAAAGCAAGCAAGCGTTTAAGCGTTGGTTGAAGGATGAGAATGATGATTCGACAAAATGATAATGAAGGTAAAGGGAGTCATGGACGTTGTTGGTTTTCGTTGTTGTTTGACAAGGATGATGGGTGTCGTCGTTTTGTAGTGAGGTAGGTTAGAGTCAGCGTCAGGAGCAGCGAACAAGAAGAACGTTGTTGGAGGACGGCAAGAGGGGCGCATGGTTTGAGCGAGCCCCTACATGCCACCTACGCTATGTTTGATTTCGCCAAGATTTGGCAAGGAGAGGGTTGAAAAGCGCAGCGCAGCAGCAGCGTTGTAGATTTGGTTGTTCGCTCTCGCTGGATGTTGTAGTAGTACTAAGTAAGTATACTGCACAAGTAATAAAAGTTGGATCGTTGAACTTGGAGGATAATGTTCAAGGAGCGACTGTCAACTGACGCTGACCTCGGCACTGAACTTGGGCTGCTTGGTGGCTCACGGTGGGTCGTAAAAGTGGTCAATCTGCTCGTGGAACATGAGTTGCGAAAATATGTATTGTTTGATTGTTGTCCATGAAATGGAAAGAGAGAGGCTGGCGCGATAATGGTCTGTCACGGCAGGTTCTATTAGCACTTTGAGGTATATATTGGAGGCTCTTGTGACCGATGGGGAGGGTGGGGGAGTTTATGATATTGCGTCCAACATTAAGGTAATACAACAGGGCTTTTGTCTTATCTTTTGTAGTGTTCATAAGCGAATTATCTAACTATACAGCTGGTGGTTTCTCTCTCGAACTATGACTTTGCCTACAGTCTTCTACAACGGAATGGACAGAGGAATTTTTTAAGGCGGAATGGCAAGAGTTTTCTATCGATGTTTGTTCAAGTTATGATAGTGGCGGTCTGAGGCTTTAGTTTGATGAGATTGTTTACCCTGCTAATGTCTTTTCATATTTCAGTTTTTACAAGCTCGTTGGGTTAATGACAACATGGAGAGCTAGCACGAAGAAGCGGAACTTGGCAGACGCTGTGTGTTTGGAAGGAACATATGGTGTTGCTATATATAAATACAAGTATACAACGGCGATGATAATAAACGAGAAAGAGAGATTTTTCGACGAGGTTTGAACAAGGAAGTAAATAGCTTTTTTGAAGATCTCATCTTGAGGCATGTGCAAGTGTTGTTGATCTGAAAGTTGCGGAAATTACAGCTAGATACTGTGGTGGCGTGGAATGTTTTTTTCTTGGCTGGAGATGGAAAGGCAGTATGGTAAGGAAAGAGGAAGTATTTAGAGGGGAATGGTGCAAAAATCTCTTGTAGTCGCCTGCTAGCTAGAAGAAGTTATATGAAACGCTTGAAGCGAATGTAGTCACGGACTCACGGACAAGCAGCAGCGCTGTGTTCAGTACAGGAATAGACCTTTGCTTAATGAAGAGGCCTTCAATGAGGAATGTGTAGTAGTGTTGGGAGAAGAAAGATGAAGATGATTAGCGGCAAACGCTTTGGAAGGAATGGTGAGTTGGATGGATTTGGCAAAACGAATTTGCACTTTGCTGATGATGAGAGGATTGACGAACAAGTGGCAACTGCTGCCTAAGAACCCCTGTAATGTACAGGCGAGAGAGGTTGTCTGGGGTTTTTCTATTGGCGAAATCATGTGCAGACGCCTAAAGTTGTCCTCAAATCGACAATGAGACTATTGAGAGATGATCATGTGTGTTTGCATTGCTGTTGATTTTGCAGACAGACTTGTAGTATATAGTAGGTTGGTAATCGAGATTGTATTAAATTGATGGCGTAAAAAGGGTTTTGCGGTTGAAGGCAGTCCAAGGTCCTTTTTACCGTTGCGTATGACGACGGTGTATGTGATTTGCGCTGATTTCAAGGCTGGCTTGCTGGTATCATTACTACAATGATAGTATAGGAGAGGCATGTTGGAGATGGAGTCTGGAGGTTTTGCAATAAGATGGATAATGGACGGATGAGTAGAGGGTTTTTGTAATTTGACGGAATTGTGTGGAAAAAGGGCAAAAGGCATAGAATTGATGGGATATTGTTATGGGTTGTACTGACTGATAAATTTGATTCCTTCTTCTTGCAGACTCTAAAGCGAAAAGAACGGGAATTTGAGCATGAAATGGAGCGGCTGGCCCGGGAAAAGATTTCGCTACAACAACGTCTTTCCCAGTTGAAAAAGGATATGCTTAGTAAATTGGAACACTTGGATTGGTGAGAAGAGAAAGAAACTGTGGAAAAATATTGAAAGTTCCGTATGAATGTGAATTCTAATGAGCTTATATCACCTGTTGCAGGCAAGCTGTTGCCCAAGATGATGCTGACTTGGATTTGGACAATAGTGTTAGTGGTGATGGAAAAGGGTCGATGGATGAATACAGCTTAGACAACCATCGATCGCCGAAGAGCGGGTCACATAGTCCGGCGTCTGATATTCACCGGCCGTTCAAGAGTCATATTGAGCTGGAAGACTCTGGAGATTCTCAGCATCCTGT